>PVKS010008373.1:0-62695 GCA_004027875.1 Aplodontia rufa | reverse complement strand
GCAAAACCTTGCCCTAGCACCTAATGAGTTGAGAACTTTTACAGGACTTCCTTCCATTTTCTTGCTGCCACAGTCTGAAGAAGCACAGTACCAGGAGGGGCCAGAGTCCATCTGCAGGATCCCTCTGCCCTCTGCCTTCCAGGTGGTTTCTTCTTTGCTCAGCAGCACTGGGGGATGTTTCATTTTGATTTGGCACTTCCTCAGCAAGACTTCTCTGTGCCCTGTGCCTCTTTGCAGGGCTTGGGCAGTGGCCTGTTATCTTTGTTGTTTAGCAGGGACTCAGAAATCCTCTAATGATCTGTCACATCATGGAGATCACAACAATTAACTAGGGACTGATGACACTCACAATGATTGGTTTTGACATTGCAAGTCACATTGTTATGAGAAAAAGAGTAAGTGTGTAATTTTAAGAGCTCTTCTGCCACAGACTGGGACTTGATGTCCAATCTTTTATGTCAGTTTGACTTATGCATATAGAATTGGGATAAAATTTTTAAAAGAAATCTTCTGATGATACCAGAATGAAAGCCAGTTATGCTCTTGAACAATCCCCTGTGGATATTACCCCAGTCCCTATTTTTTAAGAGGTGGAGTGAGTTCAAGTGGAAACAGGAATGAACATAATTTGTCCTCTTATCCACCAAAGAGAGCCACCACACATGGGTCCAGTGCCAGGTGACAATCTTTCTGTCGTGTCCCTGTAGCATCTCATACATTGAGAGACAGAAAAGAAATAGGGTGCGGAAAACATGAAAGTACTTATCCTTTGTATGTTTATCCTCACTCCTCAAAAATACCATTAGCATTCTAAGACCCCTCATGTCCCACCCACAATAATAATACCCGTGTTTGCACACATAAATTGTTGGTTAAATAGGAGCAAAAGTGTATTGTTAGCTAAAGATTACCAGGGCTAATTTCCTGTAGTTAAGGCAGCAACAGCTCAGAGCTTCCTCATGCTGAACCCATTTCCCATGAAAGATCTGAAAGTTAGCATTTTTTCTGAGACACTCACTGCCCTTACTTAGATGCAAGAGAGACTCTGCGTTCCTGATTAGGAAACAACAGCACTCAGGAATAGCATACTGTGTGTTATTACTATCAGGTTGCAAAATCATTAAGAGTGCAAACAACTACATCCATCTTATTAGGAAGAAATAGAGTGCAAATAATGACTACTGCCTGAAGCATCTATCATGCTCATGCCAGATAAATTTTTCTGCATGGTCTAACACAGAGTATATTACATTGCTCATTTCTTTACCTCACTCTAGACTAGATAAATTAATAACGTAAGGGTATGTGCATTTCCATAAGACTAATTGGATATGTTTTTATGTCATTCAAGAACAAAGAAGCACAACCTTTGTCAACTCTAGTAATTTATTATGTGCCTAATCTAAACCCATTTAAAAATAAATTAGCTATCAGGTAGTGGTTATTTAAGCTGATAGAAATGCCTGAGAGAGAAAAAAAGAATTTTGAATGTCTTATGTACGGCATATCCTGTACACTAATTTGAGGTCAGAGGTTTGGTATTTTTGTATAATTCTTTCTTATCTTGTGCATCAGCTGTGTTTTACGTAAATGAGTGTCCTGTTTTATATGTTAAATAAAAAATGACTGAAAGAAGAATGTGATTGCTGTGATTTTTAAGAAAACAAAGTTTGTCTAAAATTAATGTGACTTCTTCCAAACTCCAACTTTATTTAGCTACTTTATGCTCCAAAAGGAAAAAACAAAAAAGCAAATCAAGTCTGTCTGTGGTGTTTCCTGTACAAGATATAGCAATATTAGTCGCTTGCAAACTTGAAACAAAAACCACAGAATCTATATTACTACATATTTTCTCCTAATGTGATGTTTAAATAATAAATCATCTGCCTATAATAATAGATTGGACCTCTAAAAATATAGACGAGGAAAAAATTCAAACTCAGTTTCTCCTACTACACACTCACAACACAGGTCACTTCTTTGATCTCAAAGGATGTGGAGATTTATCCTCACCTGCCAACAACACTTTTTGCAATGCGGACCGCAGTTAGGTGTCCTCTCTTCCTATTCAGTTCTGATGTTATCTACCTGGAGGTGGTGGTGTCAGATCCCACACCTTGAAGATTCAGTCCCCAAGACTGTTCCTGCTTAGACGCCAGTCCCAAGCCTAGGGTTGTTTTACCTGTACTTCTGTTGGCCCAGCTACACATTAGGGTTCCCACAACTTGTTTGTTATGTTCTATTAATTTGCTTGAGCAGTTCAAAGAACTCAAGAAACACTTACTTCCATTTACTAGATTATTAGAAAGGATGAAAAGATGTGTAGGGAAAGGTTTGAGCGAAGAAGCATGGAAACTCTGGGTGCACTGCCCTCTGCAAACCTCTATGAGTTCAGCCATTTAAGAAGCTCAGTCGTGTCCTTTTGGGTTATTGTGGAGTCTTCACTGCGTAGGCGAGTTTACCAACAGGCTGTGGGGGGGAACGCAGCAAATCCTGTCCAGATTATTTTTCAACATTGCTTCCTCCCCAGTATGGGAAAGAACCTTTTGGAACAAGGAAGGTTTTAGGGCCCAATTATCAGATAAGGCAGGTCAGAAAATTTCTATATGGCCAGCTCCAAGACAGAAAGGTGGGAAAATTTTGGAGTTCCCATGACCTGGCTTGGGAAAGAAAAATTCTAGTTTCTATGGCCTGCCTTGGAGAGTAAATTTTGAGCCAAAAACTGTGGACAAAAAACAAACAAACACACACACACACACACACCATAATATCTCAATACCATGAGGCATAAAATATACCAAGAAGTAAAAGTAATTATTTTCTTTGTTCACTCTATAGTTTAAAGAAATACAGTTATTTAATATCTAAAGTCTAGAAGAAAACAGAGGAAGAAATTTAATAGTAATTGAACATTCATTTTGCAAAAAATGTCTATGCTATAGGGTGAGTGAAGAAGATATTTTTTCCAGGTGAGATAGACTGGAATTTGAAGTGGTTATTTGTAAATTCTTGTACCTGATTTTCTGAAGAGTGTTCCTCAGTGCCTTGTCATTTCTCTCTTACTGTGAAATGAGTAATTCTTCTACCCCTTCACCGCTCATGCAGGAAGAAAATGTGGGAGAGGAACTAGAAGGAATCTGGGTAAATTTACCAGAAAATAAATGCTATGCAGCAGGATTTATCATTTATAAGTCAAGAGCATAGGTACATTTTCTTCTTGGCTTTCGTGATGTTTTTGTTTACTCTGATTATAAAATTAATGCAATAATGTAGCCCACATGTCAGGAGGAATAATCACCAAAATGAAGTGACCATTAATTTAATAAAGTGGAATCGATTTCTGTCTTCTTTATAACAGCTTTTTAAATTTGAATTGTTTCTAAATAAGAATCCATTTTTAAATTTGGAGAAAATAACAAAGAAAGAAGGGAATATATGCACATATAAAAACAATTTTAAAAATACAAAGAAAAACTTAAAACTAATGATCATGCAAGTACCAGAAATGGCATGCTTAGAATAACAAAAAAAAAAAAAAAAAAAAAAAAAAAAAAAAAAAAAAAAAAAAAAAATGGTGCTCAGCACTTTTTAAATTGTGGTATTGTATTTCCTAACTTTCTTTAGTATTAAAAGGGTGACTGACAGTTATCAAATATCTTCCCTTGCTCTGGAATTGACAATAACAAAGAAAATTACCACCCACCTTAATATTGAAAAATTATTTTTTAAGCTACTTCTTCAAGAAAAAGTGAAGTGGGAGGAGAGCAGAGAGTTTAGGGGAAAAGAAAATCTCTAATAACAGCAAACATGGACATTTTTATAGTGCAAAATCAACTGAGTTATTTGATGAATAGTCCTAGGGCAAGAATATTTGTCAAAGTGGGGGAGAGCTGGCATTATTATGTTGCAAGCAATAAAATGAAGTCATAAAAGGAAGCAGAGAGAAACAAACTAGACAGAAAACATGAAAACAACTAGCAATGTGGTAAATGTGACTCTGGCCATATCCATAATTTCATTAAAGGTGAACGGTCTAAACACCCAAGTCAAAAAGCACAGCTTTTTCAGACTAATAAACAGTAGAGCATACCAACATGCTCAGAGTGACAGACTTCAGATTCAGAGGCAAATAGCTTAAAAGAAAAATGATGGATAAAATATAGTCCAGGCAAATAGTAACTATAAGAGAGCTGGAGTGGATATGTGAATATTCAACAAAATGAACTTTAAAATGCTTACAATTCTAGACTTGGTAAGGTTCTAATCTAGTGAGGGAAACTGAGACTCCTGGATTTCCACAATCCATATAGAAATCCTAGATTTTTGTTCTGGTTGACTTTCATGTCCTGTAGATTTTCAAGGACTTGTTTTGCACCAGAAATAAATTCTGAAATAAAATAAATTCCAAATAATTCTTTCACTCATGTAGGAGGACTCATAATCTGCCTAAGATCTAGTAATGATGCTTAAATTCCTACCCCAAAGACAGGTACCATCATCTGTGGGCACCAGGCTGCAGGCCTTCAAGGATGTATATATTTTGGTCATGTGCCAGAGCTCTAGTCATTATTTAACGGACAAGGCTAGGTTGAATTGATAAGAGCATCATCAAAACATCAAAAGATTTGGTCTTCAGCTTCATTTTGCCTGCCTATTTTGTTGTTCTTATTGTCTTCATAGCATCTTTAAAATGAGCTAGAGGTTAAATTCATTTAGATATCAGAACCCAAGCCAGGCATAGTGGTGCATGCCTATGTCAGCAACTCAGAAGGTTGAGGCCTGAGGATTCTAACTTCAAGTCCAGCTTCAACAAGTTAGAAATACCCTCAGTAACTTAGTGAGACAGTATCTCAAAATAAAAATAAAAAGGGGCTAGGGCTGGAGCGGTGGCTCAGTGGTTGGGGTGCTTGGCTGGCATGCACAAGAACGTGGGTTCAAACCCCAGCACCACGTACACAACAAAGTGTCAACACAACAAAAGCCACATAAAAAAACTAAATAAAATGGATTCTCTCATTCTATCTTTCTCACTGTCCCTCTCTCTTTAAAAAATAAATTAATTAATAAAAATAAAAAGGGCTAGGGATGTAGCACACTTTTAAAGAGTCTCTGGATTCAATATCCAGTGCCAAAAAAAAAAGAAAGAAAGAAAAAGAAAAATAGATACCAGAACCCAGAATGACCTTCCAAATGCAAGGATGGAAATGCCTCCACTTGGTAAATAAAGAATAGCATCCGGAATCGGCCATCAGACTGTAATTAGTAAACTTGGAAGTTAGCCATTCTGAGGACTCTAGCTGTCCTTGATAAAATGCCCACTGCTCTGGTTTTGCAAGCTGCGTTTCTCAACTTCTGTTTTCTCCCGTCTTTACTCTCAGATATTTTCTTTTCTTTTCTATTTCACTTAAGTTCCATTTGTGATGCCTTTTCCCACACTTTTCAGACCCTCTTTGATTCTTGCCCATTCCGCATACACCATCATTGAAAGGTGGGTAATTCTGCAAAGATCCCCATTAGTGTAATTGTTCGACAGCTCGATTTTCCTTCCAAGATGAACCATTAAATAAATAGTGTAAGGAATGCACTTTTGTGTTACCAGAATCTTGTCAGAAATTTTTAGAAGTTTGAGTTTACTATTGTCTGATTGAGTTGCCTTTAGCCAGAATATGCATCTGAGTGTGTATATGACTGAATGTGGGTGTGGATGCCAACTGTGTGTTTAGATGGACAGTCATTTGTATTTCAAAAGAGTTTTATAATTGAGACAATGTGCATCAACAATGCAGTGAACACAGGTAGTTTTCAACAAAACTGATGGGGCTGGTGAAGCCTCTCATTTTCCTACACAGAGAAAAACGGGAGGAAAGTTCCGTCCTGACTGCCTCCCACAAGCCAGGCATTGAGCCAGCCAAGCTTCCAACGTAGTGCTTTTTCATTCTATCAGTAACACTAAGTGGTGATATTATTATTTCTGCTTTACAGAAGGTGTAACTGAGACTAAAAGAGAGAAAGGGCTAGTTAAAGACTATAAAGCTAGTTACGAGGTAATGCTGAAATAAAACCAAGATCTGTCTCATCCCAAAAACATGTGTCCCGAAAGACAGAGACTTGAGAAGAATTCACCGGAAGAGAAATGGAAACAAAGAGCTAAGGGGAAACTCAGCTGTCTTTGCAGTAGGCAACACATAGTAGATGTTTTATAGTCAGTTTTTTTGTTGCTGAGACTTAAGACTTGACAAGAATAATTTTAGAAGAGGGAAAATTTATCTGGGGCCTCACAGTTTCAGAGGTCACAGTCCATAGAGGGCCAGCTCCATTCTTTGCAGGTGAGGCTGAACGTCATGGTGGAAGGCTATGGTGGAGACAAGTAGCTTAAGGCACCAGGTCAGGAAGCAGAGAAGCAGAGAAAGACTCCACTCACCAGATACAAATACATACTGCAAAAACATGTCCCCAGTGACTCACCTGCTCCTGCCACGCCCTGCCTACCGTTAGCTACCAGTTAATCCTATCAGAGGATTAATTCACTGATTGGGTTAAGGATCTCATAACCTGATCATTTCACCTCTGAGCCTTTTTGCATTGTTTCACACATGAGCTTTTGGGGAACTCCTAGTATCCAAATCATGACAGAAGATATGCTAATGTTGAATAAGCTGTATTAAGTCTCTCCAGAGAAACAACCAAAAGAATACACACACACACACACACACACACACACAAAACACAGCTTCTAATGAACTGACTCACATGATCTTGGAGGGTGAGAAATCCCACAAGCTGCCTTCTGCAAGCTGGAGACTCAGGGAAGATGGTGGTGTAGGTTCTAGTCAACTATCACTGATGTAGCTCAAAGACCTGAAAAACAAAGGCACGAACTGTGTGTATCTCAGTCTGAGGGTAGGAAGACTGATCCCCAATTCAAGTTGTCGGCACTGAAATGGAGTAGCCATAATTTGCTGGCATGACCATAAGTCTAATGGTATATAATTTGGACTACTTCAGTAGCTCAATGATATTGTGGTCAGGTCTTAGAAACTCTTAGATTTTCCTAGATTTTAGCTGGTTTTGTTCACAAATCATTTTATTGTCCCTGAGAATACTATCTATATTCCAAGCTCAAGAAGTAGGTAGATGGTCAATTTGTCCTTGTCTTTACAAAATCTGATTCATAAAAGATTGCCCAGAATTCCTTCTTCTAGAAGATTTTCATTTGTACCTTCTTGGCCATGTGGACATGATGTGACCATTCCTAAAATTGCAAGGGAAATAGAATATTTAAATTCCAGCCTCTGCAGTAAGAGAGAAATTAGATGAATGTAGTATTTAGTGACTCAACTCATAAGGTCTGCTCAAATAGTATTCTGAACAGAATCAACACTATTTGATCTCTTTTAAAATGTGTTTTTATATGGGTGAAACTTCAGACCAGAAATAATCTCTGAGATCCTGTCCAGCTCTGAAATTCTGTGAAAGTGCAAAGGAACTAGTACTTTTTCAAGATGATTCAATACGTATTTCTCATCCTGTATCATGAATCTATGTAAAGACTTTCTAAGACTCATCACACATTGACAGTCTAAGAACTATACATTGTTTCCAAATACTAAATATACAATTCATTGACTAAATCAGTAATTCGACAGACATTTGTAAAGCATCCACTATATGCAAGTAACATGCTATAGATTTTAAGGAATGTCTCAGAAGGGCCCATATGGTAAAGGCTTATATCCCAGTATGTGGCACTATCAGGAAGTATTAGATTCTTTAGAGGTGGGGCCTCATTGAAGGAAGTTGGGTCACTGGGGGATGTGCTGTTGAAGGAGAGACGGAAACCTTGACCTCTTCCTCTCTCCCTTTGTTCCCCAGATGCTATGAGGTGCACAGCCCTCCTTTACCATGCTCTACTGTCATTATGTTCTGTGCCATCATAGTCATAAAGTAGTGGGGGCCAAGGGACCTTGGATGAAACTGCTGAAATCATGAGCCAAAATAAACCTTTCCTTCTTTTAAGTTGATTATCTCAGGTATTTTGTCACAGTAGTGGAAAGCTGACCTATACAAAATGTTAAACCTGAAAATTGAGAAGCATTAACCATTCCATCAAGGAAGTATCCAAAGATACTTTCTATCAGAAGGTAATTATTTCTTACAACTCTTTGAAATTTGTTTTCTGTAGAGCTGCGAATTAATTATGTAAATTCCTAAGCTTAGACTTTTCTTTCTCCAGGAAATCCTAATGCATGGTACATCCTCATTTCTCCCTTCTTTGAATTTGTACAGTAATTAACAGTCTGCCCCAGTCCTTATTACACTACAAAGCATTTTGGATCATGGGCATTTATCCATGCATCCTATTCCAGGCTCTTTTGAAGGTAAAACTAGACTTGTATTAACAATTATAGGGCTGGAGCAGTGGCTAAGTGGTTACTGAACTTGCCTGGCATGCACGAGGATGCAGGTTCAAACCCCAGCACCACGTACACAACAAAGTGTTGGATCAACGAAAGCCACATGAAAAACTAAGTAAAAGTTGATTCTCTTTCTCTCTCTCTCTCTCTCTCACTGTCCCTCTCTCTTTTTAAAATAATTATAAATATCCCTGGATGTGTTGATATACTATCATAATCTGAACTCTGCCTGCCCCTGGCCCTTAAAAATAACGTTCCACCAACTCCTCCTGGAAATGTATCAAGGGATGCCTGATCCTTGGAACACAGCTTCTTTTTTTTTCAAAAGGCATCTGCCATTTTCTTTCTCTATCCTTTTCTCTTGGCATCTCCTGCTGCAGCTCTCTTAGTACAAAGATGCCATGGCACCTTCTTCTATAGAGGGAATGAGAATACCTTCCCTGGCACCTTCTTTTATAGAGGGAATGAGAATAACTTCCCTCCAACTGTGTAGTACTACTCTCAGCTACCCTGACGCTCTCACTCCTTAAAGAAAACCTGAAGCCCCCAAATCAAACAACCAACCAACCAAACAAGAAGCAAACAAACAAACAAACAAACAAAACCTCTTCCTGTTTGAGCCCATCACTTTTCTATAACCAATGCTAGGTCAATGGTCTTCTCCATTAAGGTAAGTTCATCCAAGAGATTTCTGAATTCCAAATGCACACTGGCTCCCAGTGAATTCTCCCACCAATCCTCTTGTCCTGCACAGGCACAGCCCAAGCAGAGGACTTTAGTGTCTGAGCATGTCTTTCTCCACAACCTGACTGTTTCCTGGGAGCCCGATGCATGGTGATTCTGTTTTGCCCTCACTTTGCCTTCTGTGCAACAATTGGCTACCACAGCTTCTTATAAATCTGTGCTGTATTGATTGTAAAAGGACCTACTCAGTGTGAAGAAAGGACTATGCCTTCCTGTATAAAATTCAGAAATTAGATAAAAGCAAAAATGAGAATGAATACCAGATTTTCGCAGCCAGGGTTGATCATATTGCATTTGATGACACTGTCGAGGAGGCACTGATAGAAATAATAGAGGAAGTGGGACTGCTTTGGACCCCTTGGGGCTGCCTTGCTGTCCAATGAGGCATTTGTTCCATTTTTATAATATTATTTTCACTGATTATAAAAAGGAACATCCATCCTCTTTTATCAATTTCTAGTTAAGTCAGACAAATATGCTTAGACTGAAAATGCCTTTTAAGTAAGTGATTAAATATGAAGAATGAGTCTCTCTCCTTTCCTTGAGTAGACATTGTGGCATTAATATTGGCATTTTGTTTCCTTAGATTGCATCCTACTTCCACCCCAGTGTCTTCCCCAGATCATATTGCTGCAGCCCAGACTATTCCACTTATCTCCCTTCCTATAGACATGAACTTTCTTTGTAACTTGAATTTTTCAAAGTCTAAAGTTGTGATTATTGAAGTACAATTCACATATAGAAAAGTTCATCCTCCAGTCAACAGTTACATGGGTTTTGAAAATGTATATAGTAGTATAACCTGCACCAGTCAAGAAGGAAAACATTTCTATTGGCCCAAAACTTTCCTGCTGCCTTTTTAGTCACATTCCTCACTCATCCCCAGCCTTTGCAACCAACCAGATGTCTAACCCGTTAGTTTTGCCTTTGAAGTGTATCATGTCAATGGATCCATAAAGCACACAGCTTTTACGTCTGCAATTTTCATTTAGCACAATCTATGCTGTTGCTTATATCGATTGCTCATTCCTTGCGTTGCTAAGTATTATTTCACTGTATGGGCGATTTATGATTTTGTTTACTAATGTTTTCTTATCTTTCATACCTATGTATGTGACAGGTAGAAAAGTACTTTGTTTTTAGCATAGTTGGATTTTTTCATTTTATCTTTCATATAAGACAACATGCTCCTTGGGAAAAGTTTAGGCTGAGGGTTGAACATATTTACACACCTGGCATTGTCCAGGCAGAAATGTACTCCAATCCCATGTGCTATGTAAATAACCTAATACATTGCTCTGATTCTTTTACCTATAAAGTAGATTTGAAAGATGTAATTAGGGTTTCGGTATTTAGAAGTATAATGTGGCCACAGAATGTAATGCGACGAGAATGGGTGTCAGGGTGGCTTGGTTCTGTATCTCAGCACTGCTTTTTAACTGCTTGCTTGTGCTTGGGCATGTTCCTTGAATTCGGCTCTCTAAACTGAGCTTCCTCGCTCACACACGGGAAATCATGGTATGTAGCTCCTGAAGTTGTGAGAAACCAGAATAAAATAAGTCTAAAGCAGCAATACACATGGATGGCATTCCCTTCTCAGCCCCCGATTCAGAATAGTCTTCTATGCACATAGAAAACTTTTTTAATTCTATAATAATTTTAGGCAACCAGAAGGTTGTTTTCTTTTAGACTCCTAATAACTTATTTAAATACTTTTCACTGGCTTTTTGTAACTCCCACCGTAAGGGGCATTAATAATATTGCTCTTTTGGTTAAAAATAGGTACATTGGGGCTGGAGTGGTGGCTGGGCAGTTATAGCACTTGTCTGGCATGTACAAGGACACAGGTTTAAACCCCAGGACCACGTACACAAGGAAGTGTCAGAGCAATGAAAGCCACGTGAGGAACTAAATAAAATGATTCTCACTTCTTCTCTCTCTCTCTCACTGTCCCTCTCTCTCTTTAAAAAAAAAAAAAAAAAGAACATATCAAGAAACAGTGAGCCATGGGCAAGGAAACAGACTTTAAGAAAAAAATAAATGGCAACTGAAATGCTATAATAAATATCAAGAAGATTGTGTAGCCCTTGTGTTTTCAGTTTGAGGAATGCAGCAGGTACACTGTAATACTATTTTTCTGGCTCAAGCCTCACCTAGAGATATGTAGGTACTCAAGGCCTAATCTTTCCTTCTGGGCCTCCGCTTGCTAGAGTGTACATCACGCATCTATCAATTGGCCGTGATGTTGTCCTCCTGTCATCCCTTTCTGTTTTTTTGTTTTGTTTTGTTTTGTTTTGTTTTGTTTTGTTTTGTTTTTTCAGGGCTGAGGACCGAACTCTGGGCCTTACACGTGCTAGGCAAGCGCTCTGCCGCTGAGCTAAATCCACAACCCCTCATCCCTTTCTTTTGCTTCTTTTATTATCAACCCAGATCATAGCATGTGGCACTCAGGCCATTGTTGTCTTCTCCTGCTTTTTGATTTCGGTCACCAGAACACCACTGGTGACTTCTAATTGTGATCAATCCCTACTCTGGTTCATGATCTGCCACTCACTCCACTTACGTTACAACATGGTCAACATGTAGCCCTAGTTTTTGTTCTATCTCACTAGGAAGATTTTACTGTTTTCTCTCTCTCTCTCTCTCTCTCTTTTCCCCATATGACTGCATAAATGTGTAAATCCTTTTAATATGGTTCTTTTTTCCCTCTGGGATTCACAGTTGAAACTTTGCTTTACTCAAATTAATCTAATCTTGCACTTTGAAGAATCTTTCATTCCTTGAATCAGTATTTCACACCTTGGTGATCTCCTGGGGATAGTTCCTTTCTGGACATTTCACAGCTCAAATAGATGTGTGGGTCTGTTAGACTAGCTCAGCAGACATGCAGACCCTTGGAATCCTTTAGTCAGCTTGCATCCTGCATATACCTCCTTCAACTACACAGTAAGGTCTGTGTACTTCTTAAATCTTTTAATATTATTTAAAAGTTTATTCAAAGTACAAATATGTAATGTCAAAAGTTGTCAAATCGTGCAATTTAAATATGTGAGTTAATTGTATGCCAATTATATCTCAATGAATCTGTTAAAGAAGAAAGATAGTCACTGTTAAAAGTTTATACTTAAAAATTGTGTATATATACACACACACACACATATATATATATACAGAGAGAGAGAGATAGCACAAGTACATAGATTTGTGCTAGCGCTGGAGCTGGGATTTTGTCATTCATATGACATGGAATTAGGAAGTTGGGGGAAGGAGAAGATAGAGAATGGAAAGAACAGAAACCAAACTGTAAGGAAATATACTGAACAAAATCGTGAGCTAGATTCAGAAGCCAAGGCAAGGGTCAGGAGGAAATTGTGTTTCTTGGTATAACATAGTAGCTTTATGTGAATGCTTTGAGACCACTTATCCTGTATGCACCCTTCCTGTGGGTGGGCCTGGGGTGGGCATGGCTGCAGGTAAATTTCACTGGATTGTGCACACATCAAGGTACAGCAAGCTTTCTGGGAAATCCCTTTAAGAGAACCTGAGACTGAGGGGAGACGGCAGCCTCCTCATTTTAAGGCAGACTCCAGACCCAGCACCATGAAATCTGATGTCATCACACATGGAGGATATGCTGAGGGACCCACAGCCTTTTGGTGGTGGAAGCAGACACAGGACTCCACCCATGCCAACAGAGGCCAATAGAATCCAGGATTGATCGTTGAGCACAGAAAGAAATATTCAGGATGTGCCCATTCAACACATGCTAGTTGAACAGAGAAAGGAGGACACTGGAGCATTTGCTCACACGGGCTCTCATTTGTACTCAGAGACTGGGAAATGTTCAGTTTACAATGGTGTAAATGTTGCTATCTCTGTGATTATGTCATGGGCTTCAACAAAAAGAAAATAAACTGTTATCCATAGCACACCATGTGAAAACTTCCATTCCCCTCCAATGTAAGACTTCAAACATTTTCATTTACTGCAGATCCTGATACAGGCCACTTTCCATATAATTGTGCTTTTATAATGGTTCAAATGAACATAAAGAAAATGTGCCCAGATATTCACTGAGCATATGCAACGTATGATTTCAACTCGAGCAAAACTTCAAAGGCAATATTTCATAGGAGTTCAAAGTCTTTGAAGACAATAACTGAGAATAACAAGTATCAGTTCTCGCCTTGGTGCTTAGTCCATTAGGGTGCACATAGTAGATGCTAAATAAACAGATAAGTGAACAAATATGTTATAAAGTGAGTATGGAAAGCTTCTCACTTTAAACCAAATGAAAATTGTGATAGAAACTGTGAGAATTTTTAAGAGACATAAAACGTCTGGAAGAGAATTATGCAGGAAACCTGGAGATAAATATTAGACCATGGAAAAAGACAAAGGTTGTGAGTCAGGAAGAGCTGTTGCTTTTCCATATTGCATAGTAGGAGCTTAGAAGCAGAAAAGATTTACACGTTGATTAACATTGAAATTCCTGGCAAACCTAAAGTTCAAGATCTTTTGAGGTTCTCCCAGCCTCACTGAGCTCATTCTTTTGATGTGTAAACAAATCTCACTGGTCTGCCAGTCAAATAAATGCTAATGGTAATATTGGCTCTGTTTGGCTTTTTGATGTTAAACATTTGAAATGCATTTCCATTGGAAAAAAAATGGACTCCAATCTAAACGGTAATAGCAGAATTACTTCAAACATAATAAGAGTTAATGTCACCCAGGAGGTGAACTAAAAGTAGCAAAATGACTGAGGGAGAAAATCTTGGCTTCAGAAAAGAATTAAAACTACCTACAGAATCAAAGATTGTGTATTCTTGGGAGAGGATTTTCAGGGAAAAAATTATCTTGAGTGGTTTTATGAGTGTGTCAAACTGAAAAAGATCCTTTACTGAGTTAAAATTAGGTCTTATAGAATCCAGAGACAGGCCATAGTGAACTAAAGGCACTTGCAGTGTGAAGTTATGAGACCATGGAAATGATGAGTGATTAAAGAGGAAGTCATTCTTGGAGAGCAGAATGGAGGGGTGGACAGAGGCAAAGGTACAGGTTCACAGGGCCCTGAAAGTACTGCAGAGTGTGTCGGGCTCTTGTCTTTCCATTTCCACTTTAGGTACCTGGACCAAAAATTTTTTCATGATCTTAAAACTAACCAATCTTTCTTTGACTTAGGCTAGTTTAAGTAAGATTGATTCCCCACCCCCCTCCATTGGACTAATCCCTAACTGAAACATCAAGTTTTCCAGAGAAAATCACCATAAGTTAGCCTTGATCCGTCATATGACGCATTTCTTTAAAAAAGAAATAAATAAATAATTTAAACTACATATGAACAATGTTTCCCTTCATAGAGCTTTTCCATTTTCTAAGAAATAAACTTCTTTTCTCTGGTCCATCTTAAATGAAGATATTCATCATTAGCTGAACAAATGTATTTATTTATTTCTGGGACAGTTTTGGGGCATCAACTCAGGGACAGGCCATGTTTAGGAGCTGTGAGTTAAAGAGACATGTTCACCGGCCTTAAAGATTTCCCGCAGCAGACAGCACTTGTCTTAAAGATAGTCTGGTACAAAAAATGAAAAATTACACTAAGAAAAAAAGAGAAGCTCTTAGCAGGAGACAAGGACCTTTCATGGAACTAAAGATAGGAAGGGCAGATAGATCCTCCAAATAATTGAAAACAGGGATTAGAAGAGACAAAAACCCAAAAGGATCCCCCGCCCTCTCCTCTTTCCCCACAGCCCAGCTTCCTGGCCTCTCATCTCTGTATCTGTACATCCTATGAATAGTTGCAGATTCACCTTTTCCATGCTCATTAAAAAAAATGGTTGCCCCAGTACACAAATTCCTAGTCCATGTGGTCAGCAAAGACTCTAGAATTTCTACATCCTGAATACAAATCCTCAGGAGAAAGAATCTAATTGATTTAGTCTGGATCAGGTGTCTTCCCAAGTGAGTAGGAGACTGGGTTCTGTGACTCAACAACTACCAGAGAGGAGTCATGGGGGACTCTGAGAAATCCCCATAGGAGACCTGGCAGATTTCTTGACACATCTGCCACATACCCAGGAAATAGTCAACTCTAGTGGAGTAGAATATAAGTATGAGTAAAATTTGTAGGTGTATTGGTGGGTCCAGGGAGGTGGAGGGCATGGAATTATATTTTTTTTTTGTTTGTCTTTTACTTGTTTTTAAGTTGGAAGTGTCTCTTACTTTGGGACATTATATGACTCAGCCAATGCCTGAAGACCTGTAGGTGAGTGAAGCTCAATGGATTCTGAGCTTTGTGCAGTCACATCCTAGATTCACTCAAAAATATTTCAGGAGTCACTGGTTACTTCATTTCCAGTTTTCTAGGACTTACATAGAATTTCACATTTGATTTCCTTTTTAGGTCTAAGGAGAAGTATATGAAACTGAGCAAATTCCTTTCAATGCAGTAACTATTGATTAGGAAGTTATTATTTACAGTATAGACTAGACTCTTACCACACAAATCAGATTTCAGAGATTCAGTATGTGAGTGAGAAGGCGGAATATGCACATTTAACTAAATTCATCATTCCATAATACATTAAAAAGAAACATTATTTTGGCAGGGGAAAAGCTAGGGGGACCAACAGACTGGGCAGATAATATAAAATTTAATAGAGCCCTGAAGGAAAATCTGAAGGAATGAAGTACAAGGAGAAAGCCACTCTAAGCAAAAAAGAAAAAGCTAACAAATTAACCAGCAAGGATAAACAGGAAAGTGGGCCGGTGCGTCGGTGAGTAGGTGTGTTGGGCTTAAATATATTGTGTTAGAGAAAAGTAGAAGCAGAGACTGCAGGTTCTGGCTCCACTGGGATCTTAAATGGAAAGACGCTTGAATTGATCCAGACTTCTAGCAAATCAAGTCTGCATTTAGAAAGAAAAGTGTGATAGGAGATGGGAGAGGAAGAAGCACAGAAAATTATGTTGTGCTGAATTATCGAAAGAGAACAGAAAAAGGAAAGTGGTACAGAAAGCCATGGCAGGGTAAAGACAGTCAGTGTGGTGGCAGGGTGGCCTGCCACCCTGGGGAGGAAAGCAGAGGTTTCTGGCTTAAGCGATGGGTATGTGGGAATGAAATAAGCAAAGACCAGTAGGTTGTGAAGATAAAAGAGATCAGAAGAGAATGCTGGGAAAAACCCATCTGGGGCCCTCTCCCAACTAAATTCCTGCTGGAGCTAAGAGAAGAAAAAAACTGAAGGATCTTGCTCCACCCCTGAGTCCTTTTAGAATATGGTCCCTGGGTGTCTTGAGACCCTTTCAAGTGGTCATTGATGTCAAATTATTTTCATAACAATATTGAGCCATTATTTGCTTTTTTTCTTTCTCTTAGTTGACATTTATCCCAAGGATACAAGCACAATGAGGGGTACTGGAAATCATAATTTGCATACTGGGCTCTCAGACAAAAGTGCGGGCCATCAGTAGGCTAAAGACTTTTAATGCCACAAAGTAGGAAAAGTCATTGATACAGTTGCAGATTCCACAGCCGTACTAGTATGCTAGCAAAAAATCAGTTGATAAGCTTTGGTATAGTATAAGAGGTTCATCCAAAGTTATCCCATGTTTCCAAGTAAATATCTCTGTGATACCATATTAATCTGTATGCTTTGACCTAAAGCACATATCACAACAGAGTGAGTGCCAAAGCATATGTGAAAGTCAAAGCCTCTATTTTTAAGCCAGATATTAGAAAGATTGACAAAAACACAGGACAAAGTCACTCTTCTCATGGATTCTTTTATTTGGGGCAATATAATTTTTATATAAACTATGATATTTCTATTAACATGTAATGGGATCATTGTTATTTAAAAATAATCTAATACATTAATATCTGAAAATGATCTGCTTTAATATCTCACGTGGTAAGCATCAAGAGAAATGATCCATAGAAACAAGTGTTCGTTAATTGTTTGAAGGCTTTGCATTGAAGTAACCAAAATACCTGACAAGAAGAACTTAGAGAAGAGAAAGCTTATTTTGGTTTTCAGCATCAGAGATTCAGTTTTTGGTGGGCTGACTCCATTGCTCGGGGCCCAGGAAAGGCAGAAAGCCTGGCACAAATGAGTGGCAGGAAAGCACTGCTCCACTCATAGCCACCAGGAAGCAGAAGTGGGGGGGGCACAGGGACGATGATCCTTTCAGGGCACTCACCCAGTGACCCACCTCCTCGAGCCATGCCCTATCTACCTATGGTTACCACTCAGTTAGTCCTTTTAAACTTGGAAGGTCTGGTTAGGTTACAGCTCTCATAACTTAATCATTGCACCTCTGAATATTCCTTCATTAACATTACCTTTCAGAGACCATCTCATATCCAAACACAGCACCTGCCTTAAACTTCCTTACTTCTTGAGCAGAATGTGGTATCCAACACAAGTATACCTAGGCAGGATAGCTCCAAGGATGTGTGAGGCAGGGGTCCACAAATGTTTTGTCTCAGGGACCTTTTCTGCTTTTCAATTCAGGGGAGGCAGGAATTTGTTCTTTGTTTCCTAAGATTTTTGCCTGCTCTGAAAAATATAGCTCTTGATCTTTTTTGTATCTCATGGCAGTGTAACGTGAATATGTTCAGGTCTGAGATCAAAAAAACAAAGAAAGGTACACTTGCTTTCCAGCAGCCAGAGACAAAGAACATTAAAGGAGCTATCCTGCCTCCCAAACAAGGGTCTGTTCCAAACACTTACTCATATTTCAGTGAGTCAGAAGGAAACAGACAGATACTCATCTCCCTGAAAGCTGGCTGACTTCCCAAGTCTGTAAGGTTGTGGGTTGGGAGCCACCTGAGAGCACTCAGGTTGTAGCTGGCATCTTAGTAAGCAAGTGTGTGCCACAGACAGGCCAGAAAAAAGTGACTTCAAATGCCTGTCAGGATTAGTAAGTAGAATTAGTAAGTGACAGATAAGCAAACAGGAAAGCACCTGGGGCTGCGTATATTGAGTTCAAAGGTGTTGAATAGTCATGACCATAAAACAGTAGCATCTGATGAATTTCAATTTAATATTTTAATAATTCAAGATTTCACCCTTACCTTTGGTTAATTTTTTTATTTAAAAAGCACTTGATTTTTACCAAATAATTAAGTCCTTTCCACCTGGAACCACTTTGCTTCTAGTGGTAGGAATCTGCTCATAATAGTGCTCCATAAAGATTTGAAATGGTGTTAATAAAAATGATTAGATAAATACCTAATTTATGAGAACATTTGGATACTTCACAAAAAGTAGTTACTGAAGAATTCTGTTTTCACGATGTGCTGGGAATTTATGGATGAACTGTTAGGAGAAAAAAATGAGATTTTGAGATGCAGAGTTATTTCTATTTCTTAGGTTTGTAAGTGAAATAGCTCAGATGCAGTTATAGACTGCCCTCTTTCCAGATCTGAGACTGAAAGAATGGAAGAAAACGGTCATGGTGTAACATAGAGGCAGAGGAAGAGCCCTGAGTTCATATATGGGTTCTCACCCTTCCTGTTTGTCTTGAAATAAATCATTTAACTCAGTAATCAATTCAGTTCTTTATTATCTTGTAAGAGAGGAGAGGAATGAATGTTATTCTCCCCCCTACACACACACACACACACACAAACACACACACACCCCTTCATGGCGCTCCCGCAGCAGGTCCAACTTAAATAGCACCTGGGATAATCATAACTTGAGAGAAGATCTTTCCTGATGAGTTCTTTTCTAACCTGGTCATTCTGCACTTATTTTTGTCGCGTTCTCCACCCACTCGGGAAAGGAAAGGGGACGCGCCACTTGCCAGCAGTAACTGTAGTGCAGGACTCCTGGCTCCCCCTGCTAAGACCCAAAGCCACAAAGGGCCCTTGGAGGGTGTGGGGTGGTCCGGGGGACCCGGGGAGGGCTCTCCTGTGGGCGGACCACAAGTCCTCAGGGGGCGGGGTAATGCCAGGGCTGGCACTCTTCAGTCGGATTGCCAAGCTAGTTTTTTGTGCAGGGCAGAAAAAGGCTGCCAGGCGCAAGGTCCCCATCCCCACTGTTTCCAGGATGGCGAGGCTAGGCGGATGTAAGGGAATCAGGTGCGGTTCTGGGGGTGTGGAGGAGCCGAAGTGTAGCCCGCGGGGCTGGGACTTGGCGGGGCGTGGCAGGGGCAGATCCGGTGTTTGCCAAAGCAGGAGGGGCGGGCGGGGGGCGGGTCCTTGCGCTGCAGGAGCTGCCAGGCAACTTCTCCCTCCTCTAACCCAGGCAAGGAGAGAAGCTCTCTGGACCCCTTCTGGAGAGTCTCCGAGTTCGTATCCCTCGGTCACGAGTGTTCTCTGCAAACCCAGAGCACCTACTGTCCCCAGAGCAGGTCCAGGATGCGGTCAGGACAGGCAGGGGGCGCACCACTGCTGCTGCCGCTGCCGCTGAGGCTAGCGTTAGCGCTCAGTCAAGGTAAGTCTGGAGTTTGCTCGGAATTGGGGGCAGGACAGCCGTCTAGGTCTTGGAGGCGTGAGGGTAAGATTATGTGGGGCTAGGGGTTATGTGGGGCTGGGAGTTGGCAGCAGGTCTCTGCTTTGATTCCTCGTGGACGCGGACCCCCAGCCATACCCAGCTACTTGGAGAGAGATGTCACCTGTCCCGCTCCACCCCGACAAAGTATGAGCCCGTCAGGCACCTTCCAAAGAAGCACCGAGTCACCTCCCGGACCACTTTGGTTTGGGGCACGCGCGCGCGTACACACACACACACACACACACACACACACGAATTGGGGATTTGTGAGTGGTCCCGAGACCGCAAATCCTGCCGCCCAACTTCCCCTGTCAGCTAGGTACCACACCTGCCTGGGACCAGGGGAATCCGGATTCCAGTGCTGGGCAGCAGCCAGGATCTCCCCTGCGCGATTCCTGGTAACTCTACAGAAAACTTCGAAATGCTTATTTTTCAACCCAGGGGTGTGAATAATCCCCCCATTACTTACTTCAGAACTCTGTGCTGATGTTGCTTTCCAAGGAGACACACACACACACACAAAGCTTCTTAATTAACTTGGCACAGAGGAATTCTTCCTTCCCTTCTGCCTTCCTCTCATTGTTGTAAGTCCTCCGTGCAAAGACCTTAAACTTAGGCCAGGAATTTCCACTTTCTTATCACAGAAGCCTGAAGGCGAGAACAGGCGGGAAGCAGAAGCTCCCACAGCAGTGCGGTGGGAATGGGCGCCCCTCATCGCCTTGACTTCTTGACTAAGTGGGAAATGAGGATGGGGGTGTTCCGCTGCTGTGAGACAAGGGGGATACTTTCTCCTGACGTTTTTTCCCGGAGCCTAGAGTGTAAGAACTTTAGTTTACTTGAGGGAGGAAAGGAGTCATAATTATATCTTTTATTCTGAACAACTATCAAAAAGAAATAGTCTTTGATTTTCAGTGTTTTCATAAAGAAGATAAATATTTTCTCAGTTATCCTCTGATGCTGATCTTCTGCCAGTCCTGTTCTTTATGGTGGAAGAAATCTAATCCAACAAAGTTGTATACCACATTGAAAATTGGCCCCTGGAACACTATAACCCTTTTAAGAGATAATAGAAATATAAACCCAAACTTTTCATCTCTGTTCAATTACCAGTATTAAAAGAAGCAAAGGAAACATAACATCACTTCTAATCTTTGAAATGTTGAGGCTTGTTCTGTAAAGAGTAGTGAAAAACCTCAGTGGAATGTGTTGCTGCGAGGCACGGAGTCAGGAACAGAGGTTTTAACCTGCAGTTAGCTGATCAGAAGCAAGCAGAGGCGATTTAAAATGACATCTATTAAAATATTCTGTATGTTTATTCTTTCTTACTGTTCCAGTTATTTGCATACTCAACAAGTTTTTTCCTGATATAGAATGATTATCATAAATCTTTGTCACTTGTGATTTCTGTTGAGATTCTTAGGAAAGTAGCGTCAATTCTTTCGTGCTTTGGGTATCTGAGGTTAACATGAATAATTGAAATCGCTAGGTCAGTAGTAGTTAAAATTGTTATGGCATTGCCCTTTGTTTATAATAGGGTGATGAGTACTCATCATCACTAAACTCGCCATATATAAATTTATATAAATTATATGCAAGTGCAATTGTGCAATATAAACACATACAGTGTTAAAATTTCATAGGTATGTATGTGTCTGTCTACTCATCTTTCATTGTCTTCAGTGTACACACAAACCACTTTAGAAACATATGACCTGAGAATCTCATTTTACACTTAGATTCAAATTTGCTTTCATAAAACTTCCCACAGGTGCTTAAGAGAAAGTTGTACTTAGAGTTAACTTCCACATTTATCATTTGTCATTGTTCACAGGCAGGTTGAGGATAGAAAAGAGATCACAGAAGGCTGAGATAACCTGAAACCTAAATAAAGTCTTTAGAGAAAAAGCAACTGTAACTTTAAAAAGAGTGAAATCACATATTGTCCAGTGTGTAACAGGTCACGCTTTCCTTCCACCTGGGTGCTGGATCGCATCTCTTTTTACTGCACCTGGTGGGGTCTGAGCAATCAGCCTTCTCCGATGGTCGTTAAATTCTCTCATTAGTGTAACTTACCTTCAGTCTGTAAATATTCTAAATTCTTTCATAGTTAAAAAAAAAAAAAAAGAGTATCTTTTTCTTTTTTTTTTTTTCCACACTGGAGATTGAACCTCAATGCCTGCTAGGCAAGCACACTACCACTGAGCTACATCCCCAGTCCTTTATTTATTTATTTATTTTATTTTGCCTTAAGACAGGCTCTCAGAAGATCACCCAGGCTGGCCTGGAACTTGCAACTCTCCTTCCCTAGTCTTCTAAGTAGTTGAGATTACATGCATGCAACACTTCATCCAGCTTCATTTAATTTCCACAGGGCACAATGGTGCACACCCGTAGTCCTAGCACCTTGGGAGGCTGAGGCAGGAGGATCGCAAGTTCAAAGCCAGCCTCAGCACCTTGGCAAAGCCCTAAGCAAGACCCTGTCTCAAAATAAAATCTAAAAAATGGCTGGGTATGTGGCTCAGTATTTAAGCAGCCCTGGGTTCAATCCCTGGTATCTAAAAAAAAGGAAAAGAAAATCTAAGATTTAATTTCCTCCTAAATAGCCCTCTACCTCTGACCTCTCTTCTCTTTGCTTTTCTCCTATTTTCCTGTACTTTTTGTCTCCTGAAAAGGCTCATTCATTTAACCCTTATCTGGTTGGTGCTTACACAGGTCCACCTAGGATTGTCCTCTTCATTCTACTGCTTCTCTCCGGGTCAGCTCCCTGCCCAAGTCAGGATCTCCAGCCACACTCCTCTCCTGAGTTCCAGATTAGTATTTCTATAGCCTGCAAATTTTTCTGTCCAGATGTCCTGTGAGCATGCCAGACTCAACATTGCCTGAACTGAATTCAGCTCCTGTTCTCCAGTGTTTTCCTGTCTTGTCTACTGTGGTTTACTGACAGTATTATCATGCAAGCAGGGACACCAGGAATTTATCCCCATGTTTGCAACACCACAGTCAACCTCGAGAGATTCTGTTGTTTCTTCCACCAATCCGTTCAACTTCTTATCTCTGTCCAATCACTACACATTTGGTGGCTCCCCGTCTGATATAGAATGAAGTTCAAATTTCTTAGCATGTCATTAAAAGTCCTTCACCATCTTTCTGCAGCCTACCTATCCAACATTTTTCCTACTCTTTTGCACAAGCACACACACTACGTACATGCACACACACATATACTCCACAGCCTTATTTATACCTGTGTGTACGATTCTGTGTTCTAATTACACCTGATTCATCCACATCTGGTATCAGAAAAGTATCCATAGATTGGGGCTCAAGAGTCTATATTTAAAAGCATTACTCATGTATTACTAATGTACAGTCATATTTGGAAATAACTGTATAATGTATATATATACACATACATGTATATATATATACACATACACATGTGTGTATGTGTATATATACATATACATATAAGCACTGCCCTCCCCCATTTCCTAACAAATTAAAATTCCAGTGTTGCCTGTACCACCCTGTAAGTTGGCCACCAAGACAGGTATATTTCAACACCAAGAGTCAATGACTACATCACTTTTAATGAATTCATTCTAAAACGGATGATGACTGCTCCCTGTCTTCGTGTGCTAACAGTCTTGAGCTTATTAAAAGGGTGAAGCCTTTTAATGTAAAGAGATGAGCTTCTAATGATGGAATTTTAGATGTTCAGCAAAATAAAGACATATTCAACCAATATGTAAAAAATAAAGAATTTCAGGGGAAAGATTTGAAGCTCAAAGTCTCCTAGCATCATGTAAATGTTATCACTAAAGTCACAAGCTTTCAGCTTGACTTCCATTCCTGCTCAGCACTGCACAAGAGGAACCTTGGAAGCTTGTCCCTCTGATCAAGGTGTCGAGAGTCTTATTTCTTCCAGTTGTCATGGTGATGAGTGATTTTCTAGGAAGAACACACAGAAGAACAGCCCTCTGAAGAGAGCAATTCTGATATCACAAGTCCTGAGGCAGTAGATTCTGTGTATGACAGTGATTCCTGTGCCCCTTCTGATGATCCACAGGGGCTGATTGATCTGGCTACAGTGACCTCCATAGTATTTATTCATCTCTTTATGAAGCACTCACTTTATGGGAAGCAGTGTGGTAGGCCCAGTATCAAATCAGAGGAAATCCTAAATATGGACCAAAGAGGTTGCAGTCTATTTGGAAACAAATTTAAACAAGGGGAAAGGAAATTGTTTCAGCCCTGAAGGACGCCCAACCCCGTCATCCTCATTCGCAGCAGAAGTCCATTTATCTGGTTACCACCCTCTTCTGCCCAACTACAAGATTCAGAGGACGTGGGGAGTGATTGGCTTGAGCCAATGTGGTAGGGCTGTGCCACTCATCAATATCTGATGCAAATATCAGCTTATAATGCAGTGTTGGCCAACGAGACATGCGGGTGGGGATCTCCTAGAAAAAAATTCATTCTTAAGAGAGAGATTGGCTAAGAAACATGTTATCAGGTTTAGATGTGAAGTTTAGAGCAGCTATTTTACAGCCATGATGGCTGCTAGCTTAAAGATAAAGCCAATGTATTGTGGATAGCTATGTGGAAAGGAGAGAAAATGAGTTCCTGATTTTTGTCTTTGAGCTTCTAAATTATTGAAATTTAAGACTCATCTTTTTCCTCAGTGTCTTTATTTTTTTATGTAATTTGAGTTATTTTTCATACAACTTAAGTTGCACATAATAGCATCATGTATTTCCACATGATTAATAAGTGATACAGGACTAAATGTTGAGTTCAGAGAATGGAGAAATATCACCGTGATACCCTGGCATGTCAAGTCCCCAAAGGAGTCTTATGGGGAAAAGAAAGAAACCATTTGAATTTAGATATTCTTTGAAGGCCTTGGTGATCATAGGGTCCAGTGCTTTATCACTTAAAATACCTAGCCTCGCAGCAGGACCTACATCTCCTGATTCCAGGGTCAGATGTTTGAGTTCTTAACAGGAAACTGGCACAATGAAAGCAGAAGCTCTTTGCCCAGAACAGGATGCTCACGACATTCACTGAGAATGAAAGCTGAAAGGTAAGCAGCCACCAGGCCATGAGGCCTTTAAATCATGGCTCGGTGCCTGGGTTTTATCCTGAGGACAATGGGTTAGTTTTGAAGGGCCTTGAGCAGGATCAGATTCGCTCCTGGGCAGGGGCAGATCATTCTGGTGACAAGAAAGAGCTCAAATAGATCCAGGCCATACAGAAGGCACCAAGACCATTTAGGAAAGAATTGATTTTAATTTTAATGTTAGTTTACTGAGTTAAGAGACAATGGTGGTAGAATCTCAGATAGCAGCTGTAGGGAACAAGAGTAGGGTTCCAATTTGAAAGGTGTCAAGGAAGAAATACAGACAGGGCTTGGTGATGAGACATTGATGGTTAGGTTCCTGGTGTGCAAAACTCATTTAACGGCTGTTGAGACATCTAGGTGTGCACGTTTAGTTAGTAGATAGTGATATGTAGAGTATTAGAAGCAGACAAGAGAGTGAGATAGGGAGAGAGATTTAGGAATCATCTACCTCTAGAGAACAATTTAAGACATGACATTGAAGAGTCCAGCAGAGACTAGACCAGGTCTCTGGCCAAAACTCAGAAGCTATGTTAGTGGGTCAGCTGAGAAAGAAGAGGTGCAAAAAGAGAGGGAAGGAAGAGCTGGAGAAGTGGAAAGAACAGTGCAGGAAGTGGGTATCGCAGACATATTTGGAGAAGGAAGAGTTGTTCACCAGGGCCTTCACGGAAATCAAGCAATTTACAGCCTTGACAAGGACAATCTCCATAAAGTGCAAGAAGTAGCAGCCAGAATGGATTGGGCTGAGGGGCAAAGGAGGGAGGAAACGTAGACAGTGTCAGGCAGTTTGGTACTGCATCATAAACCTGTAGTTGTTTAAAATTACATTGAGGCATCTGTAGGTGGCAAAGAGCCATAACACAGGAGACTCTGAGGGCAGGTGGGCAGCTTCAATGTCAGTGGAAAGAATATGACCAGGGAGAAAGGAGAGGGAGAAGGATTGGTGGCCAGCAACAACAGCTCTGGCAGAAAGGAATCCTTGACTAGGGACAAAGGAGGTTCTCGCATACAACCTGGAGGTGTCACGTTAAAGGAAGAGAAAGGTGGAGCTGATCCAAGTGTGCAAAGAGGAATTGGAAGCAGAACTAAGAGGAGGCAGAGAAGAAGACTTAGGACCATGGGCCAGACTGGGACTGCAGCTCAGTGGTAGAACACGTGCCTAGCATGCAGAAGGCCTGGGTCCCATCCCCATTCCAAACAGAAGAGTTATGGGAAAAGTCCCTCCCACACTCCCAGAAGGCTGCTTAGAGGAACATTCTGTATATTTCGAGGAGCATTTTTGTTCCTTTTAGGACATAATTCCCACACAACAGTTGATGCAATATGCTGCTTTTAGGGTGTGTAATATAGAGCAATGTTCCAATTCTGATGTCACAATTAATATCACTACTTTGGTCAGATATGCAAAAAAAAAAAACACTGGTTCTGTTAGAGATGTAGATTTATATCTATTTAATCTTTTAATTCTTATTTTTATTTACTATAATAATGACCTAAGTAACCTTTTCAGTAATCAGTTTCATATACACAACGAATTAGTGTTGTCTTTGAAGGTTTTATGTGTAAACTATGAAAGTCCTTTATTCTGTGTAACTCATGGTCTTTTCCAAGCATTTTAAAGAAATGTCACTTAGTCATATAAATTGGAAAATAAATTGTATCTATTCTTAATTTAGTTAGACTTATAATTAGTGCAAAATGTTTGATTTCAAATGTTCTATCCATTCTATGCCTGATGAGTCTTATATATGTAAATTGCATTTACTAAGCATTATAAATTTAAACTAAATATTTTTCTGATGCTTTCAGCTCCACAGAATATTGGAACTCTTAATTATTTTCCAATATATTTTATTTTCTTTGAGAGACTTGCCTGTTCTGTTGCCCATATAGTTAATAGAAACTGTGTAATTTTGTCAGCAAAGACTCAGGCATATATGTTCTGAAAGGATGACTGCAATTCTTCCTTTCTTTTATTGTTTTAAAGTGACTAGAGACAGTTTTTCCTGCAGAAGCTATACATAACTCCAGATCAGTGAAAGGCTTTCTGTGTAAAAATGAAGTTAATGTTTAAACAGAGCAATGGAAATTAAAGAGTGTTAGACGCTGTATTGTCAGTGTTAGAGATTATTTCTTCGTGTTTTGAAAAGCTCTTGCACCGATGGGCGCCTGGAACATTGGCAGTTGTCATTCTCCCTGATGCGGCTGAAGGTGGCCTTTGTTTGTCTTTGTGCAGGCCTGATCGCATTTCCATGGATACCATGTAGAAATGCAGACTGATCACAAAACAGCTCCTGGGCAGCTCAGTTGGACAACTCTATTCCAACTCGCTTACCAGTTATGTTCAGTTCCCTTAACCAAATAGCTTCTTGAATACTTGTTACAATATTAAACTTAATGGATTTTGTAACGTTTCCTAAGTCATATTCTGAATACTGGTGCACAAAATAGGTATTTTACAATAACCAGCTTAGTTTTCTATATACTTGTAGACTTTGTTGCCTGGATGAGAAAAAAGAAAAACTTAGCCTAGAAAACTGGAATACTTTTATATAATCTTCATTTTTCTTTCAGTATAAAAATGTAATAAATAATCCTGATAAAAAACATAATGCAAAATTAGATATGAATTAAGTAGGTAATTTATGCAAATGACATGGTAATTAACAAATCCCTTTATTATCATAGTGTTTAATTTTTGTCTCCCAGATAATCACATTTTACATATTAGTATGTAAAATTATTGTATCATTATTGTGGTTTTTTTCCTAACGGTTCAATGTGGTTCCAATGTGTTATGGCTCAAGTGAACACTTTTTAAGAATGCACCCCATGATCACTTGTATCCATGTTCTTATTCTGAAATGCTCTAGTTTCCAGCTCACACTCTGCACGTCACTTAAATCTCAGTTTCCTTGAGGTTTATGTACACCAGGAAGCACACTTACCCCCTACTCCAAACTTAGGACCCTTTGATAGCAGTTGTCACATTCTATTTCAGTAACCTGGCTTTACTACTGTGGACTGCAAGTGCTGAGAAGACAAGCTCATATCTTCTTTATCCATGTCAAGTGTTCTGGTACCATTTTTTAAATGAATGATGGGTGCTCGAACCATGGATAACAGCTACTGTAACATGGGATTAAAGGCGCACTTTCTGAATGAATGCCAAACTGAAAAATCCCTAGTTTTTTCCAATTAGCACATGCAAAAATCACTCTAAGTTTATCTGAATTTGTTAGACCATTCCCTTAGTTGATAAATCAATTTTCCTTTCTTTGAAAAAAGTTTGATGGCTTTTATCACATTTCTCCTTGTCTCACGATGTCTAACTAGCTCTACTGACATCTAACAAGATTAATAACAGTATTAGGACTGTATAGACAGACTCTTTTTCCAAACACCCTTTCCTAATCTCTTTTTCTGTTCTTGTAACGAAGCACCATTACTTATCTTCAGCATAATTCTGTCACTGAATATATTCTGTAAGATCATGTCTGTCCTATTTATCATATAGTAAGCACTCAGAAAATTATGAGTTTAAAAACAGAAAGAAAAATAGAATTTAGGTAAAACTTAGAAACTTTTTAACTGTAAAATGGAACATATACAGAGAAATGCATAAAGAGTAAACGTACAGCTTATCAAGGTTTGGGTTTGATTTTACCCCTCTTAAATTTAATGTTTGCTTGTTACTGTTTCATGCATGTTGGCAGAAGATACTAATTTCCTGGATCAGGGATCTAAGTCTTTGTTACTTATGACACGACAAGCAATATAAGCGTCAGCATGTTAGGGTTTGTCACAGAGGGACAACACAAAGGGCCCAAATGGATATTGACACATACAGTAGATGTCATTAGTTAAAATGCAGGAAAGGAACACAGAACTTGGTGAACTGACTTTTCTTTTTCTTTTCACATTTTTTATTTTTTCTTTAAGAGAGGGACGGTGAGAGAGAGAAAGAGAGAATCAGTAATTTTATTTAGTTTTTCATGTAGCTTTCATTGCTCTGACACTTCATAGTGTATGTGCTGCTGGGGTTCGAACCTGAGTCTTCTGCATGCCAGGAAAGCGCGGCAAGTGCAATAACTGCTGAGCCACCGCTCCAGCACCCAACTGGCTGCTTTATAGTAAGCAGTCAGCAAGCCTCCTCTTTGTCCCACAGGGAGACATCACCTCATCCCTCAAGGAGGCTTATAGCAAACGTAACCCTGGGAAATTGCATAGCAAGGAGTGACGGGGAGCTGGGGATGTAAGTCAGTGGCAAAACCCTTATCTAGCATGTGTGGGACTCTGGGTTCAATCCCCAGGACTGCAAAGAGGAAAAAACAAAACAAAACAAAAACCCCCAGTGGTCAGAGTCTTGTATCTTCTACATACTCAGCAGAAGTGTGGATGTGTGAGATATACATGAAGGAGTGTCTTCCATGACAGCTTAACAACTTGTTATTTTAAAAATTTTGTGTAACCATAACTCAGGAAAAACAATTGACCAGATCCCAGAAATCCTCTACCTAACTTTTCCCATGAACAAATCACTCTCGTCTTACTTTTTTGGCAATCAGTTCTCTGCTATTATTTGTACTTGGACTATTTAAGTATACACCTCGTAAACTCTGGTGCTGGATTTTGTTAGGTTTTGAATACCCACCCCTCAAACACACACACTTGAGTACCTGTACTTCTGTGTCTGACTTTTGCTAACATTATGTTTGTGAGGTTAATCTGCTGCATGTGGATGTAGCTCCTTTATTTTTGCCACTGCACAGCGTTCTATTGTATGAATATATTGCAATTTATTTATCCACTCATTCTAATTGATTACCATTTGAGTAGTTTTCATAATAAGCATTATACATAGTTTTGCTATGAGTGTTTTGTAATAGCCTTTGGTAAGCCTGTACACATTTCTACTGGGATATATGTAGGAGTTCAGTTGCTAGGCTATAGTGAATACAAATAATCAGCTTTAGTAAATTCTGAAAAGTTTCCAAATGCTCCTACTAACTTAGTCCCACCAGCAGTGTATGGGCAGTCTTCTTGCTCCAGTTTTCCCCTACCTTGGGTAATGTACGAGTTTTAAAAGAACCATGCGGTGTGTGTGTGGTAGCATCTCATGATAATTACAATCAGCTTTGTTTTTGAGTGCTAATGTAATTTAGCACATTTGTGTGTTTATTAAGCATTCAGCTTTCTTTTTCTGTGGAGTACCTATTATAGCCAGACACAAATGAATGCAAGAGTCCCATTGGTGTTCTGCCTCTGATCTGCGGTGGTAGTTCTTTCCACTTTCTGGATATGAGCCAGTTATGCCTGTTGCAGACACATCCTCTCATTTGCAGGACTTCTTTCTTTCAACTATGCATATTGATAAAGTGCTTAATGTTATTGTACTTAAATTTATCAAGTTTTTTTATTTTGTTTTAAGTATTATGTTCAAAGAATAGGTCTCTAACTCAAGGTCATAAAGATATTCTCTCGTATCATCAAAAACATTTGAACTGTGTTTTAGTTAGGCCTGTTTCCTGTAACTGATTTTTGAGAATGAAATAAGGTAGGAGTCAAATACCCTCTTATTCTCTAATAGAAGGTCAGTTAACTCAACACCATTTAGTAAAAAAATAATAGTCCATTTTGCAGTGCCAAGTTGATCATAAATCAAGCGTCATATATTCTTTGATCTGTTCCTGACCTCTCTGGTCTGTTCTGTTATCACTGCTTTAATAATAGTGGATCAGTTAGATTTATAATAAATTCTGTTATCCAGTAGAACAATTTTCCAATTTTTTTCCTCTTCAAGTGTACCTTGTCCTTTGCATTTTAATATACATTTTAGGTTAATCTTGTTAATATCTATTATATTTTTAAATTTCAAGACATTTAAAGATTTTAATTGCATTGAACATAAATTAACGTTAGGGGAACTGACATATTTAAAATATTAAAGATTTCTATCCATGAATCTGATATATCTTTCTATTGAAGTCTTCTTTAATTTCTCTCAGTAATGGTTTACAGTTTTCTGTACTGACAACTCAAACAGCATGTATTAGATTTATTTCTAGGACTGTGATACTTTTAAAAGTTACTATGAAAAATGACTAAATTTTTCTAAATAAAATTTAGTTGTTTGTACATTGCAATGTAAGTTTTGTGTCATTATTTTATATACAGCAGTCTTACTAATCTTATTCATTCTAATATTTTTTTAAAGAGAGAGAGAGAGAATGAATTTTTGTTGAGTTTTTCACATGGCTTCCGTTGCTCTGACACTTAGTTGTGTACATGAGTGCTGGGGTTTGAACCTGTGTACTTGCGCATGCCGGGCAAGGGCCATAACCGTTGAGCCACTGCTCCGGCCCCTCATTCTAATATTTTTAAATCCTCTTGGATTTCCTATGTGCACTATCATATCATCTATGAAATAGCATAGCATTATTTCTTCTTTCCCCACCTTTTCACATTTTCTTACCTTTTCTTGAAGCACTGAACCAACTAGGATCTCCAACACAATAATGAATATGGTTTATACTCAATATAAAAGGTAATAGTAGACATCCTTATCATGTTTACAATCATCATTGAGAAGACTTCCACGTTTCACTATTAAACATGGTGTTTGTTGTGGGCTATTTGTAGATACTTTTTATCACATAGTTTGCCTTCTAAGAGAATTCTTTAAAGTGATAATTGAACATAAATATGTTATAAATATTTGAACATATGTTCGTTATAAATATTTCCAGCGTCTATGGATGATCACATACATTTTCTCCTTTAATCTATTAATATGGCAGGTTACATTGATTTTCAGATGTGTTCACATGATACATCCAGCTTGATCAACAGCTTTTCATAGCTTGCTGGATTTTGTTTAGAATTATTACATGCTTGTTTATAGTAAATTAGTCTGTAATTATCTTTTCTATTGCTGCTTTTATCTGTGCTGCTTTTCACATATGTTGCTTTCTCTCCATTTATGCCTGCTTATCTTTGCTGGACATTAGAATAGAAAAGAAAAATTATCTGAGGCAATAATTTGCAGTGTGGGATGATATCTAAGAGAATGTTTTCGTTTGCTTCTGTTGAAGGAGCATTCTAGAAATGCTGGTACTTCCCTATCAGTTTCCCACGGTTTCGGGGTCAGACTCTTTATAAGCCACCCAGACGTTGCCTTCAAGGGCTGGTTTAGTGGTTTGTGTATGGACTCTAACCATGAGCTGCTTTATCAGGCATCCCCTTTCAGATAGGTTCTGAGTTTCAACTTTTCTTTCCCTTTTGAGCATTGGAAAATTCCTTTATCTCCGCCCCTCTCCAAGGCAAAGCATGATTCAACAGCCTGAGTCCCTTCTCTGAATTTTTTTCTTCTTCCCTTTTAGGAAAATATTGTAAATGTATTTTTTATCTTTCCTGCAAATTTTTCAGCAGTTTTCAGTGAGAGTTGGTTCAAACAATGAATTCCTGTATTACAAAAAGAGAAAAATCAAGAGTAGTATTTTAAGGGTTCCCTATTAAAAAGCAAATATCGATTCTTAATTTTCCAAATTCCCCGCATACTATCAATGGATCTGACACTTGAACTGATGAAAATATTGTTCATATGGATTAGTATCCTAAAATGTTGATTTTATAACAGAACATGTTTTAGTGAATACATGTAACTCACCTTTAGTTTCATAAATCTATATATTTGCCTATATTAATTTTTCTCTTTTCTTCAACTGTAAACTAAATGCATCTATTAAAATACTATTCTTGATAATTTCAGTTTATAGAAGTTATTTTTATAAAGCTGAATATTTTACCATGATTACAAGAAAATGATATATACTAACATATTTGTCATAACAAATATAGATATTTTCTTTTGATATTTAGAAGTATGAATGTACAGTTTTCTTAGATGTATTTACCGTTTGCATGCAATGTATTTTCTCATTTAGTATGTCTTATATTTTGTTCCATTTGGGTTTGGTATTTTTAACTGTACATTAATACATCCTGCTGTGCTGTTCATTGTTGTCCCATTGTTGGATATTTAGGTTGTTTCCTGTGGAATTTTCCCCCCTACTGTAAATAATGTGGCTATAAAAATCATCATACTAGTTTTTTTCTCTTTCCTTTTGGATGTTTTCCAGAAGGGGCATTATTATTGTGTCAAAGGTTATAGTACTTGGTAGCTCTCATCACATATTGAGCAGCAGAAACAGTGTAGCCTTTTGCAATGTGGGAGTTTACTTACTACACCAGCATTATGTTCTCATTTACTTTTTAAAATTTGTGAATATAGAGTGGTGTTTCAGATTTATTTTAAGTTTCATTCCTTTTATTCATACAGCATTTTTTTTTTCAAATTAGAATTTTAAAATGCCAATCTTTTGAAAGTATATGTAGATTAGGGTCTTAGAATTTCGGCTTTGGACCCTAGAATTTGGGTCTGGAGGAAACCTCAAGAGATCATCTAGTTTAGGGTTCCTCCTCATTTTTATAATGACTGGCTTCTGAAATGACTGAAGCCCAGAACCCAACCTGCTGTCTGTCATTTCAGGAAGCCCCCTGGATTGTGCTCTGAATCTCTTTGACAGACTTCCCGCTGGCTCCTGTCCCCTACATGCTAAGTACAGTCCATTTCCAGGGGAGGAATGGTGGTCCTCTTGTTAACATTTTTGCATTTCCTTGCATCAGAACCTTGCATGGGGAAAGGGAAGACATTCTGTTCTCCAGAGCACTTGATGAGTGAACCCATAGAGGGCTCTGGTTATCTGTTGCTGTGCAGCCAATCACCCCAAAGCTTGCTGGCTGAAAACCATGACCATCCTTTATTATCTTTCATGGTCCCTGGGTTGGGACCTTATGAGTGGCTTGGCTCAGTCCTTCTGTCTCTAGGGCTCTTGAGTAGTACTCTCCTGGTGTGGAATCCTCCAGTCTCTCCTGTGTGGAGCCCTCTGGGGAGCCTGACTTCTTGCATGGTGACTATGGTCAAGTGTATCAAAAAGAAACTGGGAGAAACTGCTTGGCCTTTTCTAAACTTGACTCAGAAATCACGCAATTGCACAAGTCCCACCTAGATTCCGGGGGAGGAGAAGCGCAGACTCTTGATGAGAGGATGTAAAAATATTCCCGGAAATACTTTAAAACCACCACGGTAAATTAAACAATTTAATAGTGCTTACAAGATTATTCACTGTTTAGACTAGGGCTTAAACATTGACATTTGTGGCTTCACAATTCCTTCTGGGGGCAGTGTGAGGGGTCTGGTCTGTGCGTTGTAGGATATTGTATAGCATCTCTGGCCCTCGCTCTCTAGATGTCAGCACCTCGGTGTGACAACAAGGAAGTACATCCAGACTCTACCAAATGTCCCCAAAGGACAAAATCCCTCCCAGTGGAAGCCACTGCACAAAACAAACATGTTCTGGGCACATTTAATGTTCATAGTAACACAGAGTCCAGCTCTGAAGAGTAAGCTAAATGCTATTATTTTCTAAATCACCAGCAAACTCCTCCCGACCTTTTTGGGTCACCAGGAGCATCAATGGAATTAATGAAGAAAAAGTATTTTTCAGATTGTAAAAGCATATATAATGTTTTATTATTATTGCTATTTTGATACTGGATTGAACCTAAAGGCACTTTACACTGAACCATATCCCCCCAATTTTTTTTTTTTTTTAGGTAGGATCTCACTAAGTTGCTTAGGACCTCACTAAGTTGATGAGGCAGGTCTCAAATTTGCAGTCTTCCTGCCTCAGCCTCTCAAATTACTGGGATTATAATCATGCACCACTGTGCTTGACCATAATGTAATTTTTAAAAAATTCACATACTTGACATTCACCAATGTTATCATTATATATTTAAGGAACTTTTTAATATTGTGAGCCTAGAGTATGACACTGAAGTGTCAGACTGTGGGAGAACTCTAGGATCTGAGGTGGTCCTTTGTAGGAGCTATCTTTCCATTTCTATGTGACCTATAGAGGGGAATAGTAACACATACATTTTTTTTTTCCTTTCTGGTGCTGGATTTTGAGCCTAAAGGTGCTCTATCTCTGAGTTATATCCCTAGCCCTTTTTACTTTTTTCATTTTGAGGCAGAGTCTCACAAATTTGTCCAGACTGGCCTTGAACTTGTGATCACCTGGCCTCAACCTCCTGAGTCACTGGGATTACAGGTGGGTGCCACCACACCCAGCCTTTATATCCTTAGTGAATGTGAAGTTGTGTACTTGAAGCAAAGACTTTTTATATAAAATTGCTTTTTCACTGCTGCATTCAAAAGCAGTTGTAGGGATCATTTTGTTCTTTTGGTTTTTGCACCTTTTAAAAGTGCTATACTGTAAATCAGCATTGTAGAGCTTAATCCTGTACATGGTATGTGGTTATTTCCAAAAGGCCTTTAGTTTCTAAGTTTAGCTGCATTTTTTGTGGAGAGGAGGTACCTTCTACCTGCATTATTGTCCTTTCAGCCTGAAGACAATGCTATTGAAAATGAGATTTCCTGTGGTTACGTATATGTTCAAGAGATCTAATGTGACCTATGACCATTTCCTGTCACCATACATATTCTGGGTAATGATTAGCTGCTCTTTAGTTTGTTTGCTTAGTTCCAGAATCAGGGTCTGAATAATCCCATTTCCTGTTAGGCTTCCTGGAGGGTCTGCAAACTGATACTATTTTCTTGGGTTTTATGGCGTGCCTTTTGTGTGCCTCAGCAAAATACAGCAATGCCATCCTCTTACTCATTCCACAGCAGCTATCAGAAACATAAATAGAAGTCTATTCAGGATATGCTTTTTATGCTAGCAGTGAAAGTAGAATCCCAAATCAGCAAGCCTTTTAAAATTTCTCAAGAAGTGTACTAACCTCAGTAGCATAATTATAATGTAAGTATATTAAGAGCAAAAGCTAAGATAATCTGTCTTTACTGAGTGCCTGTCATTTGTTAAGCACCTGATTGAGAATTATGCCTTGCCTGGTAACAACGAGGTAGCCACACACAGCTGTTTTACAGGCGAGAAAGCAATGGCTTATATAGAATGAGAAACTTGCCCAGGGTCTTTGAGCTATTCAAGTCGCAGAGGAAAAGTTCTTAGACACTACAATATACCGCCATCTTTGCTCATTAAGTGGATTTTTTTTGTTGTTAAAAAATACTGTATTTCCACCTATGCTGTCCCTCCACCCCTTATATCCCCATAAACAACCAGTCTTCTTTTTTTAAGGTTCTCCTAGAGCTAGATAAGAAGAGAAGTTAATGTCTTCTAAAATTCTAAGTACAGGGGCTGGAGTGGTGGCTCAGCAGTTACCTGGCATGCACAAGTACCCAAATTCCCAAATTCAAACCCCAGCACCACATACACAATGAAGTCTCGGAGCAACAACAGCCATGTGAAAAACTAAATAAAATTGATTCTCTCTCTTTCTCTTTCTCTCACTGTCCCTCTCTCTAAAAAAAGAAAAAATTCTAAGTAGAAAGTATGCTATATTTGCATGCACATATATACTTATATATGCACATAAATGTGTGCTAGATATATATTTATAGTTTATATTTATGCATATGTAGTATATATTTATTAATGCATGTATGAAGCCATCTGTCTTTATATCTGCTCAGTTTCCTGCTTTCAAGCATCTCCCTTTGAACCAACCAAGAACTCTGAGGGGTTACTTAAATTGATCTCTATTGTTCTCCCATCATACACATAACTTATTTTTTTGGTGGAATGGTGAAACAATGAGTGTGTCTGCTTATTCAATAATTACTATTGAGCCAGAATCATTGTGCCAGATGCTATTCTGAGTACAGGCCCATGTGATTGTGTTAGTCAGATTTCCTTCACTATGACAAAATATTGGAGAAAATTAACTTAAAGGATGAAAGACATATTTTGGCTCGTACTTTCAAAGGTTTCTGTCCATGGTCACTTGGCTTGGTTGTGGTGAGTTTGTGGTGAGGTAGAATGTCACTACCTCACACTTGGTGGACCAAGGAAGCAGAAAATATGGTGGGGGAGGGGCCAGAAACAAATTACATCTGTCAAGGGCATGCACCCATGACCTACTTCTTCTAACTAGGCCCACCTCCTAAAGTCCCCACTACCTCCCAACATCCCATTGTTATGGATGTGTAAATGGATTAATCCATTCATGAGGTCAGAGCTCTCATTAGCCAATCACCTCACAAGGGCCCTACCTCTCTCAAAACACTGCTGCACTGGGAAACAAGCCTTCCATACAGGAGCTTTCAGGGGACATTTAAGAACCAAACAATAACAAAGGAAGTTAACAAAACAGACACAGTCCCTAGCCTTAGGGACAAAGGCAGATTTACCATAAAAGAAGTTTCAGGGATCTCACTGTGTAGGTCCCTCTCCATGTCTTTGCACAGCCTGATATTTTTAATTAAATAGGTAAAATTTACAGTTATTGTCTCTTTTCCACCCAAACATTACATATGTCAACAGCAAGGACAGAAATAGTAAACTAATTATTCATTTAGTCAATTCTTAATTTCTGGATTAATCCCTGCAGAAGAAAACTTGAGGTGCCCTGAAGTACTGTTGTTCCTAAATGAAATGAGCTCCTATATGGAAACAGTTCTTCATATTTACATGATAGCAGAAGTATGGAGGTGTGAAAATGAAAGGAACATTTCTTAATTATAATAATTTTAAGATTCAATTTACCATGCTAGAAGAAAAAATGAATTATTCTCTTAAAAGAATATAATTTTGTAAAACTGTTGTGCTGTGAAGAAGATCAAAAGATATAGGACCCTAAGCTGTAGGGAAAAGGATATAGCAGAAATGTTTCAGACAATCAGTGAAATATATGATTTTTTAGAAAATTTTTCAGCTTTTGGAATTGGGGAATTTGCTAAGATTGTTTTTCTCACACTAAGTAAATATTTCATTTTATACCTGAATATTTATCATTTTAACTTTTTTTCCATAAGGAGCCTCTCTTCCTTGAATTTCAGAAGCTTCAATCCCTACAAAACTTGGTCCTCCCCTATAGATTTTAATGAGGGAGTCTGACAATAAAATAATAAATATATGACATGTTAGTAATGCTCTATTAAGTAAATAAAACAGGGGCTGGAGAGGTGACTCAGCGGTTATAGTGCTTCCCTGGCATGCGCGAGGACATGGGTTCGAACCTCAGCATACACATACTAAGTGTTGGAGCAACGAAAGCCATGTGAAAAACTAAATAAAAACTTGTTGTTTTGTGCAGGATCCTTCTTAGATATTTGTTGCTGAATGACAAATTGCCACACATGTAGTGATGCAAAATAATAAACTTTTATTATCTCATGGCTTCTGAAGGTCAGGAGTCTGGACATGGCTTCACTGGGGTTTCACTTCCAAGGCTGCCATCATTCTGTTGACTAGGGTGGGGGTCTCATCTGATTGCTGGTCTGAGGAAGGCTCCCTTTTCTGCTTGCTCAGACTGTTGGGAGAATTAATTCCTCAGGGGCTGTTTTCCTGAGGGCCTCCATTGTTCCTTGCTCACTCTCTCAGCAGGAAGCTGCTCTCAGTTCCTGGCCATGTGGGTTTCTTTGCTTCATCCAGGGCAGCAAAGAAGAGCATCCATTACCAAGGTGGATGTTGCAGTCCCAGGTGACATCCATGACATTTGTTTCTGTTTTTTAAATCTTCAAATCTTTAAATCTTTTAGATTATGTCACAGGTCCTGCCTTCTCCCAAGAGGAAGATATTACACAAAAGCAGGATTTTCAGGAGATGGGGATCACTTGGTGTGGGGGGTGCCCTGCAGTTTGTCTACCCCAGATCGGGTACAAGGCATCTCTGATAAGTTAATGTGTGAGAGAACTGGAAGGAGTGAAAATGAATGTGCAGCTCTCTGGGGGAAAAAATACACTCCAAGTAAGGGGAGTGGATGCAAAAGGCCTGAGGTCAGCTGAGTGAACCAAAGGTAGGATAGGTTAGAGCAGGGAAGGAAGGGGGATCGTTTAACTGTGGAGGCCAAACTTGCACCTGAGAACAGCACAGTGACAGGCCAAGAAATATTCTACTGTTCAGAAATGAAATGGCGAGTGTCAAGGGGGTGAGAGCAGGCCCAGATGGTGGGGCAAGTCTCCAGCCAGGTTTGTGCGAAGAGGCATACAGCAGAAGAAGCACCGGTGCTGGTTACATCTATTTTTTCCATTCCTTGCCTGAAGACAAATGAAACATAAATTGTTAATGAGTGAGCTAGACAACAGGCACTGACTTGCTAACTATGCAAAAATGCTATTTTGACAGAGAGAGGAGAGAAAGGAGGGGGTTTCTCCTTTTACATAGAAGGAATTTAGGATGAAGTGGGAAAGTAGTGAACTGAGGAGATGGTATTGCTGGTAGTATTCCTGGTGACTCTTGTGCCAACATTCTTTCTCGTGTATTTCACTGTCTCAGCCATTGAGAGGCAGAGAATCTGCCAGATGGCAGCTCACACTTCTGCATCCTTATGCAAAAAAAAAAAAAGAGAGAGAGAGAATCTACTCAGTTGTTGAGGCGCTGAGTATTAGTCAATGGATGTCAGACACAATTACAGAGGGTTTTTTGAGATGTTTATTGCCTTCAAGATTGGATTTTTGTAATGAAAAATGGCCTTGAAATGACCTATGTGCCACAGTACTCTGACTTCATGCAGTTTCTCTCTCTCTCTCTCTCTTTCTCTCTCTCTCTCTCTCACACACACACACACACACACACACACACACACACACACGGGATTATTTTCACACAAAATATGAACCTTGAACGACAGGACTGGAATTAGTATGTATCTCTCCTCATATTTATGTGTGAGCACGTATTGAAAGAATTATCTTTGAAACCGGATTATTAAGTTGAAATTCTGGTAAATCTGATTTCCCACCATATTGGCTAGCTAGGGCTGCCCTAACAAACAGACAGACAGGGTGCCTTAGTCAAAAGAAATTCATTTTCCACTGTTACGGAGGCCAGCGGTGCAAGGTCAAGGTGCTTTGGGGATTAGTTCCTGCTGGCTGCTCTATTGCTGGTGCATAGATGGCCACCTTCTCTCTGTGTCCTCTCGTGGCCTTTCCTCTGAGCCTGTGCTGAGAGAGAGGTATCTCTGGTGTCCTCTTCTTAGAAGGAAACAGCTGGAGTTTTTTTAGGGCTTCACTGTTGTGACCTCATTCAATCTTCAATACGTCTGTGCGGACTCCATCTCTAAATACAGCCACATTGGAGGGTAGGGATTCAGTATGGAAATTCTGAAGGGAACACAATTCAATCCACAATACCACCTTAGGCAAAAAAGTTTATTGAAGGCTTTATGTCTGACTGTAAGTGATGCTTATAATTCTTTAATGTGAACACAGAATAATTGTCAAATAAATTATATGTTAATACACTAAAAAAATGGTTACAAAACATGAAACAGTGTATTATTACAGTCTCTCTATGGTACTTAAAATCAAGGTAAGATTCATTCAAATTCCTATTCTATCCCTATAAGAAAATACAGTGCACTCGCAAGGTTTCTTTGAGAGCCCAGGAAATATACATTTTGTTGTTATTTGACCCCAACTCCCCGACTGTGGGGTTTTTGTTTTCTACTCTATCTAATCCGGTATTTGATTTCACCCTCTGTGCAAGCTAATGAGTTAGTCTGTTACTGTGTTATGGTGTGAGAGATGATGCAGGATTTGTGTGTCAAAGAAGGACTTTTTATACACAGCACAGCAAGCAGCATGCCTGTTTCCTGTGCCCCTCTGAAATCTCATAGTCATTGCATGAAGAGGCAGTAGGACACCTCCACGTACAAGGTTGCATTAGAGGGAAGAGACAGGAGCTTGGTGAATCTGCTATTTTATTGCAAGGATCAACCAGTCTGCTCTCTGTCCTGGGGAGCTACTGGTTCATCCCTCAGTGCCACCCACTATAAACTCAACCCTGATAAAGGCATAGATAAAGAGCATTTAAGGTGTTACATTCTAGACATACCTATTGCATCTGGTTGAATGGCCACCTTATCAAAAAATATTTCACACCCAAGTCCCTAAAGTTTATGGCTATTACCTTATTTGGAAAGAGGTCTTTGCAGAGGACCTTGAGGAGTCTGTTGACATAGATGTAAGTGTGCAAGCTGCTTCTGTTGAGGATTTGGAGAGGAAGACAAAAAAAGGCTGTAGGAAATGTGATTCTCATCGTATAGTAGCAGAAATTTGGGTTTAATTGCTTCCTATAATTGTGTGGAAAATATACAACTTTTAAGCAACAAACTTGGATATTTAGCTGAGCAGATTTCCAAACAAAATGTTGATGATATTAACTGCTTTTCCTTTCCGAAATATAACAAAATGTTATAGGAAAGAGGTAACTTGAAGAAGGATCAGTAAAACAAAAAGAAACCAATCTACTAGCCTTCTTGATGATTTGGAAAATTCTCAACCTATCTAGATGACCAAAAAAAAAAAAAAAAAAAAGAAAAAGAAAGAAAGAAAAAGTGATTACATCCCTCCAAAATTCATCTTTTGAAATTCCCATTGTGATAATATTTTGAGGTGAAGCCTTTGAGAATTAGTGCCTTTATAAAAGAGGCTAGAGAACTAGCTAGCTGTCTTTCTGTCTTGGGAGGACACAAGAAGAAACTGGAAATCTTTAAGCTAGAAGAGGGCTTGCACCGGAATCCAACCACATAGAACCCTATCTCAGAGGTCCAGCCTCCAGAATTGTCAGAAATACACAATTTGTGGTACTTGGTTATTGTTAGGCTGCCTGGGGGTATGGCTTCAGCTAGCCCACAGGGTCATGGGGTCATGGCACCTGGCTTCAGTCAAGACAGGAGGCTGGTTAAGGGGCAGGGCACAGGGCAGCTAGCCGAGAAAAGAACAGCCAATCAAGATGTTGGCAGACAGGTTCCAAAGGATTGACGGATCCACCAGCCAATCTCTGAAAGGCTAACCCCATCAACTCCTCCCATTTAATCAATAAAACCAGCTGCCTGGTGAAGGTTCAGCGCCATTTTCCCTGTGTGCCATTCTCCCTGCACGCTGTTTCCCCTGACGGCTGTCACTTCCAATGCCCACCCTCATTATTGTGGCACAGGGGAAATTGTCCCAAGAGCAACAGATCCCAATAAACATGAATTTACACCTGTACCATTATTCTTTTTTCTTCTTTTTACAGTTGTAATAGCCCAAACTCAGACAGTATCAGGTGCTAAATTGTTAGGAAAGCATGCCCACGAAGGCCAGTGGTGTGAGTGGATGAGCTTTTGCTGAACAGATTGGGTATACGAAACATGCCTACCCTCAACCATCTCAGTACAGGCAAGGAATAGAGAGAAGGTTATCCAGGAAAGATTTGTGGAAAATTCCTTCGTCCAATGGCATGTGTTCCTATGACATACATTGGAGACCTACAGATTTTTAAGAATGTTGCCTCAGCAGAAACACTGCCATGTTAAACTGAAGGGGACTGAGAAGTCAATGGAGCTGCTATGGACCCAAGGACAGAGCTGTGAACAACAGAGATTTCTCAGGCCTTGAAATCAATGTAATTTCTGTCTCCTAGATGTCAAACTTCCTTGGGATTGGGGACTCCTTTATTCCTTCCTATTTCTGCCTTATAAAATGGAATTCTTTCTCTCATGCCTGCCACACCATTATTTTAGAAGAAATAACTTGTTCTCCAGGTTTTCAAAACCACAAGTAGAGAAGAATTTTGCCTCAGGACAGATCACTTGGAATCTCACTCTTATCTAACTTGGATGCAAGTTCGGGACTTTTGAATTAGTAATACTTAGATGAGATTTGAGGCTCAGATTTAGTGCTATGTTGGGTTGAGATTTTTGAAGATGCGTTTTGTATGTGATGTGGATATGAACTTGGGAGGGGGTGGTCAGCAGAGTGTCATGGGCTTATTGGTGGTTCCATAAAAAGATACATCCAAGTCACAATTGCTGGAAGTAGTGAGCTCTTATTTCAAAGAAGAGTCTTTGCATATGTAATGAATTAAAGGCTCTTGATATGAGAACATGCAGGATTACCTGGGTATCCAATGAGAATGTCCTCACAAGAGTGAGGTAGAGGTACATTTGACACACAAACCTAGAACGAGGTGATATGACGCAAGACAGAGAGTGATGAAGGCATGGGGCTAAAGAATGCTGATAGTACCCAGAAGCGAGAAGAGGCAAAAAAAGATTGTCCCCTGGAGCATCCGGAAGGAGCACAGCCCTACCAAAATTTTGATTTGAGATTTTTTTGTCCTCCAGAATTGTGACAGAATAAATTTCTGGTGTTTGAAGCCATCTACTCCGTGGTAATTTGCTGCAACAGCCACAGGAAACTAACATATTCATTAAGATGTGTGTAGAGGGCGAGACATACTAATCCTTCTGTAGTTCATTCATATTGACTGAGAGCTTTCATCCTCTTTAACTTCCCCACAACATTATTCATACCAGGGCTTTGTGTGTGTGGATAGGAGAGATAGGAGGCAAACCAATAGCACCAATGTAGACTAAGCATTGTTACAGTGGGAGGCAGCCTCTTCCTTTAATTTGCAGCTACACCCATGGTGTTGCTGATTTTTATTTCTTTCTTTCCCTTTTTTCATTGTTCTCTTTCCCCAAAGTCCTGTTCAGTTTTCTCTTTACCAGCCCTGCCTTTATCAGATGACTTAAAGGTTTTGTCTTTACCTCAGTTTAAAGTGTAAAATATTTCCCACATTAAATAGTAATCAATAGTATCCATATAATATTATTTAAAAGAACATTAAGAGATGGGCATGGTAGCACACACCTGTAATCCCAGCAGCTCAGGAGGCTGAGGCAGGAGGATTGCAAGTTCAAAGCCAGCCTCAGCAACTTAGCAAGGTCTTAAACAACTTAGCAAAATAATAAAGCCTGGGGTTGTGGCTCAGTGGTAAAGCACCCCTGGGTTCAAATATTGATGCAAAAATAAACAAATGAATAAATAAATATTAAAAGAACATTAAGAGATTCAGAACAGTGACATACATATATATGATAAGGGTTGAGGGAGAGGGAGCAGCACTAAGGCGGAAGGCAGGATGGAACAAGGAAACCCAAGAGTTAGAAGGATCTTGGAATTAGAGCTAAACAGAGCTGCAGAGGCAGGATCTATCAAGCTAAGAATATGCTCTCATCCATCCAGACACCAAAGTTACAGAATGGAAGAATTTGCTCACTATCAGTGCAAGTAACAACCATGGATGCAATTGAAACTGTCACCTCTGATTTCAGCAAAGTTGATGTAAATCAAATACAATGAAATTATTATGGGATAATATTTTTCAAATCCTGGAACAGTAAAGAGTTATTCATATGTAAATGAATAACAAGTTCAGGCAGTTGAGTGCTGCCTTCTTCATTCTGGACCACACACAGGAGTGGGGATTCCTTCAGGCAGAGGTCTGCATTTTGACGTTCATTGACAGACTTAAAATTTCTTCAAGGTGGGAAAATATTCCCCAGTGTTCCCTCTTGCTGTGAATTTTCAACGTTTGTGGATGCATGCAAGATTGATTTAGATAAAGAAGGATTCATCTCAAATGCATGAGGTGGATTTGGTTTTCTTAGTGGTACCAGATAGCAGCATGACATCCAAGTGGCAGAAAGTGGATTGGGAAGTTTGAAATAACATTTAAAAAAGAATAATTCCTGCTTTAATTTTTAGAAAAGGGGTAAGCAATTGTGCGTTAAATATCAGCATTTACTGCTTTCTAATACTGTTACTTTTTAAGAATGTGACTTGGATTCAACTGAGAGGTTGTGCTGACTCTACTTAAATTGGTCATTTATACTTAAAGGGTTTTTTTTGTTTTTTTTTTTTAATGAGAAGGACAGCAAGAGTGAGAGAAAGAGAATCAATTCCACCCAGTTTTTCATCTGGCTTTTGTTGCTCCGACTGCGCTGTGTATAGGCTGCAGGTGTGAACTTGCATTCTTGCACATGCCAGGCAAACGCCACAACCCCTGAGCCACCATTCCAATTTCTATTGTCATGTTTTCTAAACTTTTGAGTTATTCAAAAAGCAAAACATTGAGGCTGAAGCGATGGCTCAGCAGGCCTAGCATGCGCAAGGAGCAGATTCGTACCCCAACACACATACATAACCAAATGTTGGAGCAATGAAACCCACATGAAAAACTAAATAAAAATTGATTCTCTCTCACTGCCCCTCTCTCTCTTTAAAAAAAAAAAAGAAAGAAAATATAATAATATTTATATGAGAAATTATATTTATTCTCGAGGAGTCCTATCTAAAATGGGTGAAGTACTCTTTTAAAAAAGTTTTTAAATAAAAGACATTTAAAATTTTTATTTTAAAGTCAATTGGATCATTTTTATAGATTTCAATGATTTATTAAACCACAAGGGATAAAACAGGGAATTCATATATCATAAGCAACACTAACATTTTTTATTTTGAGCAAAGTATATTAATTAATAGAACACATGGAAGGAGCTTTCGATATAAGTGTCTATTTTCAGACATTACAAATATGAAGACCTGAGAGGGTAAGGACCTTGCCCATAAGCAGCCGAGTGGATTCTAGTCTCAGCCTCCCTCTTTCCTAATACGATGCTTTTATATGACTGGTCTACATGTATTCTGTGAGTAGCTTAGAGAAGAGATGGTAACTTACAATTCTCATCCCTACAGGGAGAACAGTGTCTACTACATAGTAAACAGTAATTGCTTCCTTGTTAGAGTCAATAAAAAGTGAATAAATAAGAAAACAAAGTCTGCTTTAAAAAATGTGTGTTGTGTGTGTAGATTCATCAACTTTGTATGATGGACAGTTGTAAACAGCATGAAAAAACAATGGAATCATAGGGAAAAACCACATCATCAGATAAATGCAGCGGCTCCTCTGCTGCTCCTGCTAGTGCTTCTGAGGCTTCTTGAGTCCTGTCCCCTTAGGCAGGACAGCACGGGTGCTCCACCTCCTTAAAACTTTGGCATTAGCCACATAGATTAGACCCTCTTACTTCCAATCTTTACTTCAAACGTGTCTTCTTAAGCTCCGAGAATGATATGCAAGTCAGTAAACTTCCCTGCTAAATTTCTGTTATTGAATATGGGTTGACACATTTTTGATTCATATATTTATTTATTACTGTTCTCATTTTCGAAGGACTTTTTTTTTCTTTCTGAGTTTTACTGTCTTGAGAACAAAACTAGGTTAACTATATCCAATCCACAATCACCTATTTCTATTTTGATTGTAACTTAAAGTTGGATCTAGAGTAAAGCAAAAGAGTAAATTCCATATTTGCTGAAACTAAATCTTACATGATTATGTTTTCTAAAACAACTTATTTCAAAGATGGTCCCTGGAGCCCTCAGGGAAGGATGTCCTATAAAATGTTGAACTGAGTGAAAGACAACAGAACTCTTCCTAAACTACCGTATACTTAATTCCCTGGTTTACCTACAGATATAAAAATGGCAACAAGTCAGATTAAAATCAAGGATAAAATAGTATCCCCATTTTTGCTGTGAAAGTGAGAGAAATTAGTTGACCCTCTAGGAGATACTATGTTATATTTGCAGTAAGTTTTGGTGGAATTTACCAGAATACTTTAACTTGGTTCCTATAAACAAATGATTATAAGGGCACCTTTGATAAATATTTGAATTTTGTGACACTATTACTGCATTCGCCAGAGGACAGAGTGGGAGGTCTTTCAGTCTGGGTAATAATACGCTCCCAGCAGGGCAGAGAGCTCAAGCCTCTTAGCCACTCACTGCATGGAACAGAGAATGGGAAATGTTTACAGTAATGAAGCAATCGGTGACTTTCTGTGCCAAACTTTTCACCATCCCACGCGATTCTCTGTTATATCTCTATGCTTGACATGATGCTCCTTGTGCCTGAAATCAGCTTTGTGGTGATTTTCAACTCATCCTTCAAGATCCAGATTAAATGCCACCTCCTCTGTGAAGCCTTCATACTTAGACTTAACCTCACTCCAGCTTTCGACTTAGCATACCTCTTTGAATTTTATGCTCATCACATTATGATATAGTTATTTGTTTTATAAAAAAAAAGTTAGGAGAATGGAACCTCAAAGAGTGTAGGAATGTTGTCCATTTTATTCATTTGTTTCTAGGATGCATATCCTTGGGACCTCGAGAAATTCCTAGCACAAAGGAGCTAGACAAGTATTTGTTCAATGATCCATTTTTTTAAATAGTACTTTAACACAAGAATTACATTTTTTTTAAAGAGAGGACAGTGAGAAACAGAGAGAGAGACAGAAAGTCAAATCAATTTTTATTGAGTTTTTCACATGGCTTTTGTTACTCTGACACTTAGTTGTGTACGTGGGTGCTGGGGTTTGAACCCATGTACTTGTGCATGCCGGACAAGTGCCGTAACTGCGGAGCCACTGCTCCAGCCCCAATGATCCATTTTTTAATGTGTATAGACTCACAGGTAAGGATGGTAGGAAGGAAACAAGATGAATCCAACACAGCCAGCTCTTACAATCCACACCATCCAGTTAAGTTGTGAAGACACACGCAGCAGCATTGCAAGCATTGGGGTTGTGCAGAAGCAACAGCCGTAGAGTTTGACAGAGCACTTCATATAAAAGTATCAAATTTCTATCAGCTGACTATTGCATGCTAAGCGTGAGACGATGACACAGATATTGAACTGTAAATATTTTTTTGGAGAGAAATAGACTATGAGTTGGATTTATCCAGAGTCACCAAAAAAAAGCAGGTTCTTGAGAGAAGGATTTAATAAGAAGAAGGAAGAGATTTAGGATCAGGGGACTGAAGGAATGAGGATGAAGAATGACTTGTCTTGGGAAGAAAATAAGCAGACCATTTATTAATGGAAATTCCAAACAGCAAGGTTGGAAAAGATGAGCCAAACCAAGACTCAGAGCTCACAGCAGTTGTGTGACATTGAGTAAGAAAGACATTTAACCTTCATGAGTTCCAGTTTCCTTATTTGTAAATTGGTAATGATAGCTAGGCTTTGCTGTTACACAAGGTCATGGTGGGGATCAAATGAGTCACAGTGATTTTGACATTGCAAGAAGATGTAACCATTAAGAAACAGTAGGATACAGGGGCTGGAGCAGTGTAGCAGTTACAGTGCTTGCCCGGCATGCATGAGGCCGCGAGTTCAAACCCCAGTATCACGTACACAACCAAGTGTTGGAGCAACAAAAGTCACATGAAAAGCTAAATAAAATTCATTCTCACTCACTGTTCCTCTCTCTTTAAAGAGAAAAAGAAACAGTAGGATACAAATTAGAATATACATTATGGTTGAAATTGTAGATCATAGAAGGAAAAACCCTGGGAGAAAATAAATTTCAAATTAATTGCACTTAAAATAGAATGTTAGGACTCTGACCTTTTTCCTCTCCAATTTTCTCTATATTTCAAATCATCATTGAGGAATATACATTACATAAACATTATTTCATTCAATAAATATTATCATAGATGATGAGAAAATAACAATGAATGAAAAAGCAAGGTCTGATCTCTCAAGGAGCTAGCATTTAAGCAAGCAGGGCTAGACACAGAACAACAGAGATTTGTAAGAAATTTCAGATGCTTAGTGTTATGATAATGGTATAATTGTGGAATAAGGTGTTGCTCTAAATAGAGGGGTCAAAGGAGGACACTGTAAGGAGAACAGAGACTTATTTGAATAAAGATCTACATTGTGAATTGCACCAAAATTTAAATGCCCAGCTAGGAGTATGTTATAGACTATGGGACCGGCAATTGCTCAGGCTGTGAGCAGAAAGAACTGGATATAGTCAAGTAATATATATGTGTAAAATACATATATGTTTATTATGTATGATAAAATTAGACTGCCAGATAATAAAATAAACTCATTTTATTTGTAAATTGGTAATAATAAGTATATATTATACAATAATACACATATACTGTATATATGTACTGCATAACCTTTCAACAGTGTTGATCAATGGACCACATCTACGACAGTGGTCCCTGAAGGTCACCTAGGAATGTTGTAGCCATCGTTCTCTGTATATGCACATACTATACTATTATGTTTGTACAATAATAAAATCACCTAACAATGCATTTCTCTAAATGTATGTCTGTTGTTCAGTGAGCCATGACCATATATGCTGTATATAAATGAGAAAAATTATCTGCTAGATGATAAAATGAATTCCATCATGATTTCATGCCATTACATGATTTGTCAGTATCTAATTAATGGGGGAAATCGGAGCCATTAAATATATAGTCATTCATGTTTTTTCCAGCATTAGATGTTTCAAAAGCAAGAGAAGTTTGACATCCTCTCTGTAAGTTTTGCTTGTATTTTGACATTGATTAAGTACTCAAACAGCACTTATTGAGTTCTGCACAACGGGTGAAGATAAAATACTGCTTGGAACACCAGTATTCCAAATGCCAATTCTGATTCTCTGCTTGATGTGTTGTTATTTTCTTTCATATTTTATTTCCTCATAATACAAAGGAGCATTGGTACCTATGGAAAAATAGGTGTTATGGATAAAATTTGCAAATATTGAGCTGTGTAGATTTTACTACAGGGTATTTGAAAATTAATATTTGTACTTTTCCCCTTGGCAGCACATATTTCTAAGAAATAATGAGCTGAGCTTTCTTGAGGGAGCAAATCCCTGATAGAATGATTTAGGCACTTAGAGAGGCACATCGACTGCTTTAAGTCCCCAGAGCTTCATCATCGACTTCCTTTTTCCTTTGAAGCACTCTACAGAATCTTCCTCCCAAAGTATGGAGATACAATGGAAGGTCAGGCCATTGTCTTCCAGCCTTTCAGTACCTGGAACAATAGACTTACAAAACGCTTTGCATTTTCAGTGTTGCCCAGAATATGGGATATTCCTTTGTGAAAACACATCTTAATGGAACTTTGATATCAATTTTAAAGAGTCCACTCTCTCTTCTTTGCCTGCAAAGATAAATACTGACCCTAAACCACATGAAACACATTCCATCTCCATATAAAGCATTCATATCGACAAAACCTTCTTTTTGTAGAAGGAATCGCTACCAGTATTGCTATCAGTGTCAGAGAGGAAACATAATCCACCTTACACTCTCACTTTTCCATTTCCATCAGAAACATGACTTTTCAAAAAAGCCAGTTGAAGTATTATCCTCTTTGGTCTTTGTTTTTCTTTTTATTTTTTTAAATAATTATCATTTCTTGATCATTCAGAAAGAAGCACCAAAAAGCAAAACTACTTTTGACAGTTCCCCCTTGGATAAAAAAGATATAACACCTGCCTCTGTGTTTATTATCATCCAAAATGAACTCTTCTGAAAGAAAAAGATACAATTTTCAAGGGATGGGATTTTTTTCTATCTCCTTTGACATAGTGCTGCTTTTTCAACAGATATTTTGTCTAGAGACCATGTCAGGATTTGCAAGGCATTCCAGAAGAAATAGAAGGTGCCCTTCAGGTTCTGCACTTGGGTGGCATTGAGTCTTATTGTGTTAGGAAGGACAAATGGAACTTAAGTTACTTAACAGTCCTTAGGGGTACTATGGTGGTTTAAGTACCCAAGATCTTGAATCACCCATCTTGTGCTCAGTCCTTGCCCTTACAGTTACCACTTTGCATCTCTGAAGCACACTTACCTCTTAGAACCTCAGAAATCTCTATAAAACAAAGATAACATTGGTAACCATCTCCTCAGCTTCTATGAGGATAGTAAGATCACACATGTAAGGTACGTAGCATGGTTCCAGGGACGCAAGTAAGTATTTCGGATGTAGTTGCTGTAACTTCTTGGTAAACACTGATAAGGAGAATAATTATCAGCTTAAACAAGTTTTGGGGGTGCTTTAACAATTGTATTACACACATTAAGAAGTTGCAAATAAGGACTATGCTTTCATTTTTCTTAACAGGCATTTTAAATTGTTGCTTGGCATACAATGTTGGTCTCCCAGAAGCAAAAATATTTTCCGGTCCTTCAAGTGAGCAGTTTGGCTATGCAGTGCAGCAACTTATAAATCCAAAAGGCAACTGGTAAGAATGTTCTCTTCTTTATGATTTCAATACTATATGAATTTAATATTTGACTCTAATTGCTTATTCAAATGGGTAGATGATTATACTGTCGATGTTATTGAAGTATTAGCCCACAAATATTTTTAAAGGAAGGATCTATCTTTGAGAGTGACAATTTCAGATTGATAATAACTCGGATAGTATGATGGTATAATGGCACTTTTAAAAAATACCTGATAGAAAATTTTCTCTAAATATTCCATAGTAAATTCATAATACCAGTTTTTAGATAGATATATGGTAGATATTATTATTTCTTATTCTAGAAACTGATTGTCATCTTTTAAAATAATCAGCCAGCTAATGATGTATTGGGGTCAATTCTGGAAAGTAGAATTGCTCCCTAAATTTTCTCCCTCAAAATACTTTGCCCATTTGCTTCATTCTGAGTTAGCCTTCCTCATGCCATGTGGCAAAGAATACCAGCAAACGATCCTAGTAAACTAAAATGGTGCCTTTCTGTAATATATTTAGCACTTTTATTTTTGTCCCAGTCTTTTAATGCCAGGATTACATTTGCAAAATATAGTCTCTCTCTATGATGAAAAGCAACCCCCTTCATAGAAATAGAAAGAAATACATATCATCCCTGTTGCCAGTTAAAATTTCCCATAATAGCAAAGCAGATAAACTCAGGGGAAAATCAGATTTTTGAATATTTGTGTTTAGGAAGAAGAACTGAAGTTCTTCCTCTGCCTGAATTGATGCCCACCTGTGGACAGGGTCCCCTCAACAGGCAGAGTGGCATCTGGTAGGAACCTTATCTCCCTATTGGGGCAGAAGTTTCCAGACTGTCCCCACTCACCCTCGAGCTTGCATTTCTGGTCTCCACTCTCTAAAACACTGTATATTGATTATGTAGGATGCTGTTGGCTTATCAAATAAGAGCTAATAAAACATAGCCTTTTGCATGTGAACAATTAAATTAAGATAAATAGTTTACGTTCAAGTCGTTTGTATGTTGGCGTCTGTGTGTGCAATGAGGAAACAAAATGAAATTATCACGAGAGAAGAGTCGTGCATCTCAGGAGGCATCTGGGAGGAGGTGAGTGGCGAGGTGAATTTAAGTGGTGGAGATGAAGAGGCTGCAGTGGAACGCTGACTCGCGGCAGGAGATTTGGAAAGCAATCGTGTTGGAGTTAGCGTGTCAGTCATCCTGAAGGATAAGAAGGTTAAGTTGAAAAGATTAACAATGGATTGCTTAATCATTTGAAATGTGACAGAATTGCATCTCTACCAACTACCGAATTTTGCTTTGATAATCATAAAGTAAGAAGGTTAGAAAGGTGATACGGTCCGTGTTTTGACCTTGAAATCTATAATGACCTCAGTTTTACATACCCAGCCCAGATCGATACCTTCTGTAGAATTCCATATCATAAAGCTGTCAACATCTCCACTTTATCACACTTAACTAAGAGAACATAAATACTTGATTTTATGTGTCAGCTAAAAATACAGAAATACCTTGATTCTGCTCTTTCTCTCTCCTCCCCTGTATCTCATCTGAAACTCGGTCCTGTTGACCCATCGCCAACATGCATGGCGCATCAGGCCATTTCCAACCATCTCTCCTGCTGCTGCCAGGATGGAAGCCAGCACAAGCTTTGCAGGTTCCTTTGTAACAACTTTTCAACCTGTCTCCTGCTTCCCTCTCACCACTCTCTATTCTACTCTCCTCTCTCCAGCCAGTGTGAACCTTTACCCTGGATTTAAACCTTCTGTGCCTTTCTACCTCACTTAGAGTAAATTAAAATCCCTTGAAGGGCCCTTCATGATCTGTGCCAGCCTGCCTCTCCTCCACTGGCGTCCTCTCTTCTCTCTTTCCTATGCTCCATTGAGTGTCTTTTGTTCCTTCAACACATCAAGCTCATTCTGGCTCCAAAACTACTGCACATCTTTCCCCTGCCTGGAAGAGATTTCCCCCAAGATCTTCTTCAGCCGGTTGATTCTCACCTTTCAGTCTCATTTCAGATGTCTTCTCCTCCGAGAGCTTTCAGAACATACCAATGTATGTTCTGAAATTGTCCCCATACTTCGAAAGTTTTTTGGCTGGCGTGAGGACAAAGTGGCATTGAGTTTGAGGTTATTTTTAAGTAACAACTTTCCTGGGATAGGTTAGATCTAAGACAAAAGGCCACGATCACTAATAGATGTCACCAGAGATGATTGTAAGGGAACCTGACCACTCACCAAGTTGCAGGATGGAAGTTGAGTAAGACCAAAAGGGACAGAGAGCTGGCAGGGACTTATCCAGTAGAGTCCTGGGAAAGTGAGAGGCACCCATCTCTCCTTTCTCTCGAGGCTTCTCACTAACCATTCAGGACATTGTTAAAAGACAAGCCCATTAGGAGTTTATAGTGGGATTCTGGTGCAACAGGGTGATGGCAAGACCAGGGACAACAGACACTTCTAAATCCTGCCTTGGCTTTCTCATGGCTTTCCTGAGAGTTACGTCAACACAGGACAATGGCTGATGGGAGATGTGGATCCACTCTATTATGGCAGGGCCAGTGCTTTTAATTCTTAAGTGGACCTTTCCAATAAGATGTGACATTAAGATTAGGTTCAAAGCCTCACTTCCCTCCAGCCTATATCTAACTACCAGCTGGCGAGAGTGTCTTCCACCACACTCGACATGGAGAAGGGTGAGCAGCTGCGGCTGAAGCACATGGAGGTGAGAAGCAGAAGGAAAGACCTGAAGCTGGCAGGCCCTCCCGAGTCCTTTCACAGATCTGGTCTTTGGAGGCAAAGAAAGAGAAGAGGTCAAGCCATGGGCATAATCTTCTAATCCACTGTGGACAGGACACTGTGGAAGGCGCAAAAATGTACAAAATATAGACCTTGACTTTAGAGAACAGGAGTTATTGTGGAAGATTCATGTGCAGACTAGGCAGCCATTAATAATATGGAAGACTTTGCCATCCCCTTGCATTAATAGTGTTTGTGTTCCTTTAGTGTCCCTTGCTACATTAATTTAATTCTAAGTGCTCATTTCGCTTTGTAAGTCAGGGGACACCAAAAAGACAAGGTTTCCTCATGATCTGTGTCACTTGCCCTACTCTGTAAGCATTGCTTGTCCAGAGCTCAGAGCTGTGGCTGGGATCCAGATCAGGGAGTGACACTGTTCCAGCACTAGTGTGGGCCACAGTTAGGACAGGCAAGCCTTCGGAACACTGAAGGAAAATAATATGAAACTTGGAGTCCAGAATTGCCTATTTGCTTTGACAATTGGCACCGTTCTCTTCCCCGCTGATAATTTACGACAATTGCAAAGACATTATGGAAGTAGCAGATGTGGAAAGGACTGTTTAAACATTGGCTTTCCTTCTGCTACTAATCAAGTTAACTTTGTGATTACCATAAATTCCTTTAATAAATTGAATCTTTCTGTCCCAAATGCACAGATATAGTACATGCAGGGTATAAGTGTGTGTACGAGCACACACGCAAGCACATAAACACACACACTCGCATGCCTTGGTTTGCTTTCCTCTTGCTGCTCGTTCTCCTCTGCCTATTTTGACATTCTTTACAAAGTGTCCGAGCCCTGACTTCGTCTCTCAGCCCTTCTCTTCACTCTGACGACTGGCTTAAGGCTCTAGTCTGCTGTTATTTCTAAAGTACAATTTTAGCTGTTCCATGTGTCCTGTGTTTCTGAGAATTTATAGGCATGTTTTACATCAGGTTCTACCAGATTTTAACAAAATAATCTTGACTCCTTTAGTAGTTTTATTTATTAGGTTGTTATTACACTGTGGGCTTCTACTCTAGAGATGAAAATAGTAGTGACATGGGTTTGATCATTCTTGAGCACTTTCAGCAGTCTCAAGTGAGCTGGGTAATTTTAAAAGCAAGACGACCTCCCAAGCAGAGCTCAGCTCGGAAGCAGTCCTCTGACTGTAGGTCAAACTGTGGTCTGGTCTTCCTCTGGTTGGGCAGAGGTGGCCTTGCACCCCGCCGCTCCCTCACCCAGCCCTCTTTTTACATACAGGATGTTCCAAGGTGAATGACGCAATAGTATCACAAACAATCTACAAAGGATTGAGATACGTTTGAAATTATTTCCTGGAACTTGTGGTGATATGCACGGTTTCAGTCTGTGTAATCTGAAGGCTGGTCCCAGGAACAATCTGAGCTCATTATGACTCAAAAGCCATTGAAAATTGCAGTCACTGGTGTGATGAGAACTAAAGGGTGTTTCCAATCGAAGAAGTGCATTTCCTTGTTCTGGTGAGGACTTGCACATTCTAGTTCCATAAAAAGGAAGGAGAATATAACAGATGTGTGTCATGGCAAAACAGAATGAAAATCCATCTATATATGGGCTCACATTATAGTTTTAACTTTTTAATTAAGACAAGTTTAATAGAGCTCTGTACATATTAATAAATATATTAGTCTTCCACAAAAATGTTTAGAAGAGAATTTAAAATAAAAGTAAAAAAGAAATGTTCAATTTTATAGCAAATATTAAAGATTATATCATTTGACACCTTGATAATAACAACACTAGTTATTTATTGAGCATCCTTTCTTTTTCATAGTTTTATTAAGGAATTGAGTTATTTACAATCATAAATGCATATAAAGTAGCAATATGATATGCATACATTCTTAAATCAGAATTACCCACTAGATCTCTCTCTATTCTCCCTCCTTCTCCCCTTCCCCCACCCACCCTGCATCCCCCCAGCTACATCCCTATGATTGCCCTAGATTATGTGTTGCTACACGTTTATTGGGTCTAATACATGAGATTGACTACCTTTCACACAGGCCTGGGTTTAGCTCCAGACTCCACAAATAAGTGAAAACATTCGACCCTTGACTCTCTGGGTTTAGCTAACTTTGCTCAGCATGATTTCTTCCATTGCCATCAGTTTATCTTCAAATCTGCAATTTCATTATTTTTAATTCCCGAGTAGAACTCCATGCCATTCATCCAATGAAGGGCATCTGGGTCAGTTCCATAATTTAGCTATTGTAAATTGAGCAGCTATGAACATAGATTTTGCTATGTCACTGTAATGTGTTGATTCTAACTCCTCTGGGCAAATACGCAGAAGACGGATAGCTGATTTGTATGGTGGATCCAACCCTAATATTTTGAGGATTCTCCACATTGCTTTCCAGAGAGGCTATACCAGTCTGCAGTTCCACCACCAGCGTGAGCACTCTTTCTTGGTGAATATAACACTCATACTAACTCTAGGAGCTTGTAAAGTTATTGTTCCTTTTACAAATAACGGGATGGAGACTTAGAAAGTTTAGTTAGTTTGCCTAATATTAAAGAGCTAGGAAGTGATAAAGGTAAGCTAGATTAATGCAACATAAATTAGGTGCTCTGAATGAATGTATATTTGTAAGTATCCAAGGAAGTGACAGGATGTAATTGGCATTTATAAATAATATCTAAATTTTATTTTAACATAAATTTTATAAAATAAAATAAAGTTTCAGAATTTTGAATTAAAAATTCTGTTGTACAACTTATCCCATCATTCTTCCATTGGCTTTACTGTTAGGTGAGGGTGAGGATGCTGGTTATCAGCCCCTTTTTGTACTCTCATAAACATCTAAGTCAGGGGCCAGGGCATGAGAGTTCTTCCTCAATCTTCCTCGCCACTCACTGGATGACTTTGGAAAAGTCACACAACCTCTCTGGAGTGCAAGAGTGCCTTCCTTGCCAAACAGGGATATTATAAGCTCCTTTTGCAAGAATACAAGTGAATCACTTTAAAAACTAAACCTCTGCACATATGTGAACCACTGTTAAAGCACTCTGTAAAAGCATAGAAAAAATCAGTTTTTTATGAATAGTTTCTCCTGCCTCTCCTTGTCCCATACCCCTCAACCATTTCTCATCTGTAATGGATCGTCTTCCATGAATATTGGCTCAACTTCAGTCCATTTCTTCTTCTTGGCCAAGAATACTATTTCAGTACTGTTTCCAAAATAACCATGTCTTTGTATTTCAATATGGCCTTTAAATATTAGCCAATTACATCCTTACATCTCTTTTCAAAGATAAAATCCTCTTACCATCAGATTGTCCTGGCAGTTCCATTTAACATGTTTACTTAATTATTCACAGGATTTAGCTTTCTTTTGTTTTTGTTTGTTTTTTAACGATAGAGGGACAGTGAGAGAGAGAGGGAGGGAAAAGAAACAATTTTATTTAATTCTTCATGTGGCTTTTGTTGCTCTAAGACTTCACTGTGTATGTGGTGCTGGGTTTTGAACCTGCATCCTTGCGCATGCCAGGCAAGCACTGTAACCACCATGCCACCACTCCAGTCCCTGTTTTGTCATTTTTAATAAATAATTATCATGTGTTGCCATGTAGCTAAACCATTTCTCAAAACCATCCATATAGATGTGAAACACAGCATGTCTCCTACCAACAACTTTCACTTACCTGGCACCAGGTATGGGGAAAATGACGTATGAATGCCTGTTAGTGGAATGACGTTCATTACACGGGTGAATGCAACTTGAACACACCTGCTGGTGTCTGATGGTCTGCAACATTCCATCTATCCAAGTCTGTCTAAAGAGGGATCTGGGAAATGCCAAATGGCCCAGGTGAAAGCTGCTTGTTATTTTGTGGCCCATGTGATGCGAAAACACCGAGTATGTTTTCTCTAGAGGACTTCTGAGTGAGTGCACTATGATAGTCAGAAATGACTCTATGATATTGATTTTGAAATGAAAGGCACAGTTACCCACTTGGGCTTTGTTACCACCGAGTCACTTGGAGTCAGTTTCTTTTTACAAAAGCAGAAATAGTTAAAACACTTGACCTCACAGTGTACGGATCAAAACAGAGAATCCACATAAAAAGTGCTCTATAGACTGTAATACAGTTTATGAAGTTGTTATTCCAATTTTTATCACTAATGAAAATGACCATCTGCCAAAGCACCTAGTTGAAAGGTACTGGCTCCTAGGTCTTTATTTCTGAAATGTGATGGTCTTGAAGTCATACCCTCTCCCCAGGTTAGGACCAAGAATGAGAATTTGTATCATCACAGCGCTTTCCAGAGAATAGTTCGATTTTTCATTTTAACTTCAGGAAAACGGCATGCTGGATGAATCGGATAAGAGTCTACTTTTATTGATTCATTTCCTTTTTCGGGCAAAAGCCAACCTGCAAGTTTTTTATGAGGCTGAACAATAGGTTAAGATGCTTTATCAGTAATGAGGGTGGAGGATTCTTCAGGGAGACCCTGGAAGACCTTGAGGGTTTAGCCATTCATTCTATGAGGAAGTGAATGACAGCCAAGGTCTGAAGCAGCAAAATGAGGCTTTAAATACTAAAACAGCATTTCAACATATACTAGAAAGTCTAATTGTTAAAATTATAATAGCAGTATTTCCCAACCAAGACCTACAAGTGAATGCTCTTTACCTGTCTTCCTTTTTTATCTCATACTTCGTAGGTGAATTCTTTGCATCACAAATTCCTTTTACTTTCCTTTTACAGAAACAGCCTCTTAGGACTCACCAGACACCATGTGTTGTCAATGGTCCAGAACTAAACAACATGAGAAGCAATAATTTGCATTCATATGCTGTAGGCTTTGAGACCTCTCACATTAATGCAGATATTGTATATAATAGGCTTCTAATGGGACCTAAAATATCCCCTTGGAAATCTGATAGACATCTCAAAATTAAAACATCTCACGCTGAACTTTTGAGCTTCCCATCTCAAAATCTTGCTCTGCTGATGGTGTTCCCTTTATCTCATGGTAGTGGCTCATGGTTTTTAGTTTCTCAGCCAAAAATCTTGGGGTCATCCTTAACTCCTTTTTTAGTTTTTCTTTTTTACTTACTTAATTTTTAATTGAAAGAACAGTCAGTCCTTCAATGAACCCTGCTGGCCAGATTTTCACAAATTATCTCTTTTTTTTTTTTAAAGAGAGAGAGAGAAATCAATTTTATTTAATTTTTCATGTGGTTTTTGTTGCTCTGACACTTTGTCATGTACGTGATGCTGGGGTTCAAACTTGCGTACTGGCGCATGCAAGGCAAGTGCCGTAACCCCTGAGCCACCACTCCAAAGCCCACAATTTATCTTTTAAAAGGTCATTTTGATGCTGGTTTGGTGGAATTTGGGTTTGTGTCTCCCTGGAGTTGAAGAATGAATCTGAGGCAAACATAGCAGACAGATTTTATTTTGAGAAAATAAAAACCAGAGCAGAGGGAGCAGAGCAGACGTCCCCAGAGTGGGAGTAGGGGTTAGACTCAAAGAGGGAGTGGGGCTGGGGATTTGCTCTTTTTATAGTTTCTTTTAGTTTCGGAACCATTGATTTCCCTTTCTACCAGGCCTAGGAGCAAGGGTGTGGAAGTTCTGCCTTGATCTAGTCTTTGGCCCTTGCCCAAGAGCATCTTCATCTGCAGAGAGGAGTGTCTGCTGTTGGGACTCCCCTTACTTGCTTTGGGGATGTCAAATTGATGTGCATATTTGTTCTTTAAAAGAACCAGCTTTCTCTCGATTGACCTAAAATACCAATTGAACTTTTTCTCATCTCAATTTCTTACCACTGCATTCCTACCCGTCCTGCCGGAGCCCTGTAGCATCTCTGTCCTATGGTAGGGCAGTCCCCATCACCTGCTTTTTTCTTTGCTCTCCAAAGGTCATTTTCAACATAGCAGCCTTCACACTCCCCAGCCATGTCTGACCACTCTACTCACAGCTCTGCTAAGGCTCTCTCACTTCACCTAGAGAAGCAGCTGCGACTTCTAGTTACTTCCGGTCTCTGTAGGGTCTGGCTTCAGAACCTGCCTTCATCTCTCCCTTGCGCCCTGAGTTCCAGCCACATGGCTATTGCACTTGCATCTCCTAGATGACTCCTCCACCAGTCTTATGGCCATTCCTTTATCTCCTTAGAGTCTATATTTAAATGTCCCCTTCTTAGGGAGCCCTCCCGTGACCATTCCCATAAAGACCACACCATTCTCCACCTTGCACTCATAACTCAACCCTGTTCATCCCTCCCACCCGCCAAAAGCACTGATGACCACCACTGCATGGTTTGTGTACTTACTCGATCCACTGTCTGTCTTCCCTTGTTAGAATGTAAGTTCCAGGAGGCCAAAAATGTTTTACTCACTAGTGAATACCCTGTGCCCAGAGTCCAGAGTGCCCCTGAGTAAGTCTGGCTACCATTTACAGCCTCACAGGTTATACGCTCACAAGGCCAGGGCACACAGTTACGTAAGAATAGTGCCCCCTGGAGTTGTGCAACATATCAACCCCATAGGAGCTCAATACAAATGGGTTGAATTGAACAAAATAAAATATTCTGCCATACTATTTTAAGTACACCTCTGTCATTAATCTTTAGAAAAGTCCCTTGTATTGAAAGAACACTTGGAGAGTTTAGAGACTCACAGACCAAAGAAAGATATTTATAACAGCTCCTGGATTGTGGGTTTAAATCTACCTTACCTACACCACCATAAATACTGTTTACTAACAAAATATTTTGAATTCCACTGGAGGTGGGCAAATTGGCTATGGTTTGAGAGTCTATATAATCACTATTTTCCCACAGGATAATTGAACAGTAAGTGTTATTTAAAGTAGTCTTGGAAGAATTCCCAGTCTCACTGTAGGGAAAGAGTTTATATCTTGGGATTGTGTTTTGTTTTAAGAATCAGCACACATGACAGTTCATGCCGCTCTTTTGTCTGGTTGAGATTAAATTAAAATCATTACTTCAAATAAGTTTCACCGTGTGTCGACAGAGTTTGCCCACCAACATATCCTCCTCCTTGCTGTTCTAACATTATGTCCTGATGTGTCTATTCCTGCTACAGATGATTGCGTAAAAGTTTATAGATAACTATTCCAGACTCCCTAATTTCCTGTTGGTTAATTTAAGAATGTTGCAATCCCCTGGCATTGGCCTCAGGTGATGTCACAGGCTCCTCCTGAGAGTGAGCTGTGAGACACCTGGATGTCAGCAACACCTCAGGGTGGAAGGAGATGACCCTGCTGGGAGTTTGCAATGAAGAATGTGGGTGGTGGCCTTTGAAACCTCTGTAGTCACCAACATGGCCTGGAGGCTACTTTTTAAGGGCTTCATAATACTTAAAGGACTAGTCATATTTGATGACACCTTGTTCTTCAACTGTCACCAGGATAGACTGGTTTTCCATTGTTGTCTGTTGTCTTGTGCTAAAAGTTTTTGATAGCTTGACACCTTCAGAAATTTGTATGTATTCATATGTATGTATGTACATACATTCGTTTGTATTCATATGCTTTTGGAGAATTTCAAGAGCTTTGACATTCTCCTTATTGAATGGCACACATTGTACAATGCTTGCCTCTCTCCTCATCCTGTCTGATTAACTTAGGAGAGCCACAGCTCTCACTGTGAAGTGGTGATGTCATAACCCCTGGAGGTTTGAGGTTATAGATCCTGAGTTCTTGGATGAGGTCAGGGAGATGCCCAGGAAATGCTCAGTCCATGGGAAACAGCCAGTACTCCTCTGCACCCTCTCATGCAAGTGACAGGTCTCCAGTGGTACAACTTTACTGCTGGGGGCTCTGAGGAACAAAATGCTCAGATCAGAAACACTTGACTTTGGTTTCTCAGTGTGCGTCCCCTGGGCTGTGGTGAGGACAGTGGAAATGTGGTAGTAGAAGTCATTTGAATTGTCACATTCGCAATTTTCCGAACATACCCTGTCCTTACCTGCCATTGTAAACAGGAGCCTGGGCCCCACCTTATGGATGAGCACTCACAGGTTGGCCCTGGCAGGTGTCCAGTGTGCAGTCCCCATGCATGCCACATAGCCAGCACACGTCAGGCTCAGTACTTTGGCCTGACCATCGTTTCTAATTTCTACTCCATGCTCAGTTCTAGAATCCAGGTCCTCTTCAGATAGTTTCTCCAGTCTGGGCCCTCTGTTAGGACTTCATCACAGATTAGGAACTTGGGCTTCACAACTGGGCATACTAGGCTCTTCCTCACCATTTGATCATGAGTAAGTTGCTTGTCCCTTCATGTCTCAGTGGTTCCATCTGTAAAATGGAGATGTAATTTCAGACGTGCTTTGCAGACTTATCAGATAATGTTTGGAAAGTCTTGTATCATTACAAAATATTGTAAAATTTGCTGTAATTAATAGGAATTCCCAGCATCCAAAGGTCAGAGCCATACTTCCTATGGTATGATAGCTTCTTGATGTAAGGTGCTATTTCTTCCCAACACAGACTCCACAGTCAGCTTTTGCTAAAAATAAAACAAACAACCCCAAAACAACAACAACAACAAAAACTTAATTTAGCTGCATAGTAGATATGTGGAGGCCAAATCAGAAACAGCTGCCAGAGCAGTAACTGTGGGTGCCTTCTGCTTGACCAGGTTGATTATTTTCACCTCTTTTAAAAATATTTTAACTTTACTCAGACAAATAAAAACAATATACTCCTTGACTAGGACAGAATTAAGGATTTTCTACTTAACTGAATCATTCATTCATTTGTTTGATGATATGCTTTTTCATTCATTGATTCTACAGGTAGTTATTCAGTCCAACTATCAAGAAAGCCAAGCTTTGTAAATGTGATTCAGGGCCCCCAGCACCCCTGTGCCTGCAGAGTGCCTTCAAAACTCAGCTGTTCCAGCCGGTGCCAACCTGTGAAATGTCCCACCAGTCCCAGAATCTGCTATTCCCCAAACCACTTCCCAGTTTCCTTTCAGTAATCTTCTTGCAGGAGCCAGGACAATAGGCCTGTTCAGTGAATCTCTTCATTATTCTCAGCCTTTCAAATGTAATGTCTGTGTCTT
>PVKS010008372.1:0-68624 GCA_004027875.1 Aplodontia rufa | reverse complement strand
CTATAATGCACTAATACAAAAATTTTACAAAGAGTAATGCAGAAAAGCACAGTTATAAAAAAAAAAAAGAGAAAAAGACTCAGTGAGTTGCTGTAGGAACTCGGGATGGTAAAGGGCTACCAGAACATTAAAAACAATGAAGAAACAAAATTTACTACTTTCAGTACATTAAAAAACCCCATAGACACAAATGGAAAATTGGAAATTTGTTACAATAGATCTGATAAAGTTACATTTAATGGTTTTTACTACTTTAAAAGAAAACATCAATATGAAAAGTGCATCTGAGAGAAAAATAGCAAAGGATTTAATAAGGAACTCAGAGAACTCAGAGATGTTATGATGTTATATTGTTCTCTGTAACAATATGCTATGAATGATAACAATGAATGAATCAAAATTGCCCCTACAAGTAATTAGAGGCATGTAAGTTAAAACAGCCGTAACATTTTTCTCCTGTCAAACTTACAAACACGTGTTTCTAAATCACGGCACTTAGCATTTTGATATATTCATGTACACCTCTGGTGGGTGGAACTCTCAACTGCTCCCTGTATGTGGGAACACAGACTCCTGAAATATTCCTAGAAAATGGTCTAATGATAATCAAAATTTTCAAATACTTTATATAATTTGATTGGGCAAATCCCATTTAAGGGAAATAATCAGAAAATAAACATATTTATATAGCAATATATACATTGCAACACATTTCATAATAGTGAAAATTTTAAAACAATTATCTGGTGAACAAGAGAAAACTGGATGAATAAATACATTCATTGGATAGCTATTATGATTCCATTATATATAACGCTTTTTTGAGAATGCTAAATTATGGGGGCTGGAGCGGTGGCTCGGTGGTTACAGTGCTTGCTAGGCATGTGCAGGTACACAGGTTCAAACCCCAGCACCCATGTACATAACTAAGTGTCAGAGCAATGAAAGCCACATGAAAACCTCAATAAAATTGATTCTTTGACTGTCTGTCTGTCTCTCTCTCTCTCACTGTTCTTCTTAAAAAAAAAAAAAGAATGTTATATTATATGGAGAAAAAGTCACAATAGTGTATTAAATGAATACAGCAACTTTCAAAACTGATATACCACATGATTTACTATGATCACAATGGTGAAAATTACATATAAATATATAGAAAACATAGAAGTATATATATAAATATACATAATATACATATATATGTATATACTAATATGTACATATTAGTATGTACTAATATTATTTGAATAGCTCCTAATTAAGAAATTCAGAGTGATTATTTTCAAAAGTAAGATTATAGTAAATTTATATAGTTTTCTTTTTATTTTTTTAAGAGAGAGGGACAGTGAGAGAGAGAAAGAGAGAATCAATTTTATTTAGTTTTTCGTGTGGTTTTCATTGCTCCAAGACTTCGTTGTGTATGTGGTGCTGGGGTTTGAACTTGCGTACTTGTGCATGTCAGGCAAGCGCTGTAATCGCTGAGCCACTGCTCCAGCCCCATGTCATTTTCTTTTTATGATTTTTCAAAATTCTCCATAACAATATTCACCATTTAGTTTGTTCAGGCTGTCAAAACAAACATCACACAGCTTAAACACCAAAAATTTTTGCATGGTTCTGGAGGTTGGGAAATCCAAGGTTATAAACACTGGTTGAATGAGTTCCTGGCAAGGGCTCACTTCTTGACCTGCAGATGGTCACCGTCTTGCTGTGTCCTCATATGACAGAGGGAGAGAGAGAATTTTCTCTTCTTCTTTTAATAAGGTCACCAATTATACTGGATTTGGTCCCCCACACTCATGATCTCCTTTAACCTTAAATAACTCCTAAAAATCCTTTCTCCAAATACAGTCACAGTAGATTTAGAGCTTCAACATACGGATTGGAATTGATTGGAACACAATTCAGTCCTTAACAGTCACTATTTTTTTTTTCTGCTTCAAGGAAACCAAAGGGTATGAGAGCTGGTTTCTATCTGGGCTGGGAGCAGTGGGCAGCTGTCCTGGAAAAATGTATTGATAGGTATCTAGAGGAAAGCTGTATAGTTGGAAAAGATCCAACAAATAGTAAATGTAAGAATTACTGGACTGGGATGTAGCTTGGTGGTAGATGTTTTAGTCAGTTATTCTATTGCTGTAACTAAAAGATCTGATACGAACAATTTTAGGAGGAAGAGTTTGTCTCAGAGTCCTTAGAAGGCCGGCTTCATTCCTCAGGGTTTGAGGTGAGGCTGAACATCATGGTGGAAGAGTGTAGCAGAGGGAAGAGGGCATGGCTCCAGAAAGCACAGAGAGAAACTCCATGCCAGATACAAAATATATACTCCAAGGCCAGCCCCCAATGACCCTCCTCCTCCAGCCACACCCAACCAGCTTGTAGTTACCAGTTAACTCACTGATTGAGTCAAGGCTCTCATAACCCAGTTGGTTCACTTCAGCCTTCCTGAATTGTCACACATGAGTTTTGGAGGAACACCTCATATTCAAACCATAATAGTAGAACATTTCTTCAGTGTGGGTGGGGCGTAGGGTCCAATCTTCAACTACAAATAAAAAAGAAATAGCACCAATGCACTATGTATGCATTGAAGCCTATTAATTTATATGATTAATACATGGCAAAAGAAAAAGAAAAAAATTACTTTGCCACTTAAATGTCACTATTCTCCAAAGATCATTTTTTCTACAGCGATCATGTATAATCAGAAAAATGAATGAAGCTTAATTAAAAAAATATAGTGCAGGAAAAATATGAGTTAAATCTATGTTCACTTGCTTTTTACTAATGCCTATTTGCATGAGAAAAAGTTTACAAAAAACTTTTTTTTTAAGAGAGAAGGACAGTGAGAGAGAGAGAGAGAGAATCAATTTTTATTGAGTTTTTCACATGGCTTTCTTTGCTCTGTCACTTAGTTGTGTACTTCCGCATGCCGGGCAAGTGCCATAACCTCTGAGCCACTGCTCTTACAAAACACGTTTAAAAATAAATTTGAAAATAAGGCATTTTTCAGTACCATTAGGTTCTAAAATATCTAGTCTGTTTATGACCTTCTCAGTTACTGAAATGTATCCACATTTGCTCAAGTGATTTTTTAAGTGGGTGATATGTTTGTAACTTTTACATTTAAAAAGTTCACAGTAGGGGCTGGAGTGGTGACTCAGTGGTTGTAGTGCTTGCCTGTCATGTGAAAGGACACAGGTTCGAACCCCAGCACCGTGTATGCAAGAAAGTGTTGGAGCAATGAAGGCCACATGAAAAATGAAATGAAATTGATTCTCTCTCTCTCTCTCACTGTCCCTCTCTCTCTTAAAAAAAAAAAAGTTCACAGTAACGGAACAGTGTGCTATGAATAGTTTCTCACTCACAATCTATATTCCAAGTTTAGTTTTCACAGAACAGGTTTCCTAAAGGTGGGTACATGGGCATTGTGGAACCACTGCACGATCCCTCTGGGCATGATGTCCTTGCTCATCCAAGTCAAAAGGACCTGTTTCTCATTCTTTCAGTTTCTGCTCATTCATTTAGAATTGTTCCTTGAGTAAAAAAAGAACATACTGATTTTGAGATTATGTGGAATCACAAGAGATGTCACAGGAAGGGAGAAGAAGGGTCTTGGTGAGCATAAATCAGAAGAAGATATTATCCTGGAGAGCCACTGACCCTGGAGAGAGAGCTGTCTTGGTGCTTTGATGACTGATGAGCCAACATCAGCTGGAGATGTGAGTTGCTCTAGCAATGTTCAGAGAATGTGTGGGAAGGATGCAGTTTAATTGTCCAAAACAGCCTCAGCAGTGAAAGCACTTAAGAGAAAGTCCACACCAGATGGGATTTGAATATCATCTGGGGCTTTAGCTACTGAAGGTAAAGTAAAGCACTAGCTTCTCATTCTTCCAGTAAAATACCCACCATTGAAACCCTGAGCATCTTTGGAATCAGTATCATTGGCCAAGTGAACCCAGGGAAATTCGAACACCACCCTTCCTGCTGCCTACACCCAGTTCATTCTCCAGATGTACTCGGACGGCCCAAAAGGACATATTTCTAACTGATTACCAAGAATCACATGTAGGCCCCTGATCAAAAATATACTGTGTGGAAAAGGAAAAGCAAGAGACTAGAAACTAGTTTTTTAATAAAGTGAAATTTCTCTAAATCTCCTTTTTACATACCAGGCGACATTAATCTCCCCAAAATTGCTTTCCCCAAGAAATTTCTTTATTCAGAGACAAGCAGTGGTTTGAACTCTGTAGTCTGGGATGGACTGATTTGGGTCCCCTCAAAATTCATGTTGAAGCATTAACCTCAACTGTGACTGTCTCTGAAGACTGAGATATTCAGGAGGCAGCTACGGTTAAACAAGGCTCTTGAGGGTAGGCTCCTGATGCAGCAGCATGGCTTTCCTCATAAGAAGAACAAAGAAACCAGAGCCCTTTGTCCCCATCTCCCTCCCCAATCACCCCCACACACAAAGGAGAACACAGCAAGGAGGTGGCTGTCAGCAGGCCAGAAAGAGAAGCCTCACCTGAAATCAACCCTTCTGGCACTTGTTTTTGGCCATCCAGCCTCCAGGACCATGAAAAAAATAAATTTCTGTTGTTTAAGTTAGGCAGTGTTTGTATTTTGTTATGACAGCCCAAGGAGATATTAACACATATGTAGATCCACCATTTATTTTTAAACCATTTGTCCACTCATATGTATCTCTCCCCATTTCTTAGTCCAAGTACCATCTATTTAATATGCATCATGAGCTGGGTGGGCATTGTGGTATAGTCTTAAATTCTAGCTGAGGTAGAAGGATTGCAAGTTTGAGACCAGTCTCAATGATTTAGGTAGACTTTGTCTCAAAATAAATAGTAAAAAGGCTGGGGAATGTAGCTCAATGCACCTGGGTTCAATCCCCAGTACCAAAAAAAAAAGCATCTAAATCTAACACCCTGCCTTCATGTGTATGTGATGCCTGTCATCCTTACTAGGGTGTTCTCTGATCTCCTAACTGTTCCTACCTCCTTCCTGCCTGACTACTAATATGACCTTCATCACTTTCTATTAGCACTCCCAGGGAAGATTATCAGCTTCCTATCGTATTAGCTTTTCTTACAAAGACAATCTGCATTTATCATTTTAAAAAATGATGCACACAGAAAAACATCCAAGAAAGAAAAATAAAGGTCATCCATAATATGACCATTCCAAAAATAAATGCTTACAGCAATGAAATCCTGCCAGGTTATTTTCAGTTTGTGTGCATGGATGTGCATGGCACCTAAATCCACACGCTGTACAGGATGCTTCTTACACCCAGCATATCTGGACAATCTTTACTGTCATTATTCTTTCTAAAGGTGATTTTAATTATTACAGTTTTTTATCCTATATGCTATAATTCATTCAACCAGTTCTCTATTGATAAATTTTAAAATTATTTCTACTCTATATTTCTTGTAAATATGGTGTGATATACATTCCTAACAAATGAACTTTGTATAAGTTCATGGAAATGTCCTTGGGATGGAGTTCCAAAATTGCATTTTATAATGAGATATATACATAAAAATTGTCATCCCATCAAGATGAGGGTGCCCATTTCTCTATACATTCCAGCGAACCCTAGATATATCTTCAAAAGCTTTGCCAATTGAATTAATTTAAAGAGCACGTACACCATGTGTTTATTCTACCTACTATACTACTACTATTGAGGTTAATCTGTCAATTATACAGTACAATTATAACCCCCTTTTACAAAATATAAATGAAAACATAGGCTCTAGTACAATGTCCTTCATATACTTAGTTCATAAAAGTTATATCATTATGGAACAATAATTATAGAGTGCCTATTATATGCTATACTGAGAGTAACAGAGAAGGTCATTCCTGACTGGATATAAATATATGTGATCTTTATAAACATTATTTTAAGTTTTTGCTATGCTGAGTCTGATAGGCTATTTTTCCCAAAGACCCCTACTCCATTCTTTAGCTATTTATTAATAATGTGTATTCTCTTACTAATTTATCACTTCTAGTTGCAATGATTAAGTGCATTCTAAGACATAGTAGCTAAAGTATTAACTGTGTAATTCTGCAGACCCTAGCAAGGAAGAAACATTTTAGCTTCTCTAGGAAGTACTCTTCTGAAAAAGCTTTGAGTCTTTTTTAAATGATCACTTTCCTTTTTTTCACTCCAGGTGTATGAATGATTCATAAAGTATCATTCTTGTGAACTTGATTTACCATGGATAAGGGAAATTATTTAAAATTATTATATAGTTTGGATTTTACTCATTGTCTGGAGTAGGTTTGATTGGCATTATTCTCTGGTAGCCAAGAGTCATACTGAGATTAATAAATATGGCAGAAAGCATACTTTCACACGTTTAATTATCAGATCATCTCTGCCAGGGAAACGTTGTTCCCATTTTGCAGATGAGAAAATGAGGTTCAGAGAGGTAATTTGCCTGACATCAAGAGAGGTCAGAGCTGGGATTTGAATCCAGGCCTATCAAACACTCACACTAGATTTACCTCTGCAATAGTCCTGCCCCAGGCGTAAGTGCCGTCTTCAGGTCTTCCTCCGTTGAGATAAGCCCAGACTCGTTTTGCACTGGGTTGCTTATACAGGCTACTCTGCTTGAATGCTTTATGTTTAATTGCAATTGGGGAATTTTGTTTGGATTGCAGTTCTTGGACTTCAGAAAGATGTGCCTGTCAACAAAAGCCCAGAGAATGTCATGTTTAGAGAATCATTTAGTATATATAAGGAATGTGCTGAAAGCCAGCAATATCTTGTAATAATAAATTATACTGAAAAGATTTTTAGCAAGTAATTATTAAGTGCATTAGCCTCTAGTGTCATGGACTCCTTGGTAAATTCCCCTTGCTTCAATGAAACACTAAAGCCATTAACAATAATAAGGCATTCATTTTGGCAAAGAACTTACTTAACTTTCATTTATAATTTGGAGAAATGGAGAGAGATATTTCTCTGGACTTCTTCATGGTGTTTCTCCTACTATGACATTTCTCTGCATCTAACAAATGAGTTTTTGATTAGAATCACATCATTTCCTTTAACCAAGAAATGTTTAAGGGGGTGCAGATGAGTGTTGTTTAAGTCCTTGCTTGCTATCTTTTTAAAAGCAGCAGCTACCCATATTCCTTGCCAGATCCCTACCAGGCAGCTTTTCATCCTACTTCAAGCATGTCCTAGTTCAATACCTTGCATTTACTCCCTGATCAGTGATTTATCCATCTTAGCTTGGCAAGAAGTCATATTTCTATCAATGTCAATTTCTTTTTTCTAGTCACCTTGACTTAGGCACCCGCCTAAGATTTGGATTGAACACATTTCACAAAATTTGAGAAACCCTATTAAATTGGAACATATCACTTTGATGAAAAACTTCACAAAGCAAAAAAGTTCTCCCCAGTCTCTAACCCCAGTCCTCTCTCCAGAGCTGACCTTTCTCTTTCCAACTTTTTTATGTGTGGTGATCTTGACTCATTAACCAATTGTACTGAAACCACTTTTTCAATTCCTCATTTTGAATGTCCCCATTGCAATTAGTATTTTGCTCCTTGGTCTTTTCACATATTGAGACATACCCTCAGGAGTGATGAGCAATGAAGCCATAAGGCTCAACTTGACTACACTTATTATAATTACCTTTGTACATATCCACTGGGCCTTTTTCTGTTCTTTGCTAAGGTCATAATTCTTGGTCTCCATTCAAACAAAACAGCCTTTCATAAGAGCTGGCTGTCTCTTAGATAGCTACTCTCCAAATGCCAATTCAGTGCTTGGCATATGCTTATGTGGTCATAACTGACCAGATGCTGGGAATATATTAATAGCATAATTTAAAAATTCAACATTGTACTTTTAAATGCTTATGAAAGAGGCAGAGTCTTTAATGTCTGGAGTCCTAAAGATCGTACCTCTGTATGTCTTATAAGTTCCATGAGTTTAATTTCCTCTTGAGTCTGCTCATTCCAGCCTCCTTCAACCACCACTGGCTGCGCAGGGCTTTTGGTGGGAACCATGGTGGCTGGCTGACACGCTGCTACTCGCCGCCCTGGGGAAAAAAGTCTCTGGAAATGTTTCTCATGATAGGCTTTCAGATTTCAAATAAAGTGGTTTGACTTTCTATGCATAAATTATTCCACCCAGGAGCACAGAGTAAGATACTAAATATATCATAAAAGCAAAGGTGCCTAAGGTAATAATACCAAACAGTACCTCTTCCTACGGGAAGCTTGAGGCTTTAAATGGCCAGAATGTACATCCTCACTGTACGGATGGGAAAGAAAGATAGCACGCTCATTTCCACTCTGGCTCCAGCCTGGCATCCACGATACGGTTCAGCAGTAATTTAGTCAAATAGAATTCATGACCTTATATAGTCCCCATCATCTCTTCCTGTCTTGGAACATATGTTTTGTTCTCTTCACTAATAATAAGCCTTTCCCCCACAATTAGCTTAGCAGCCTGGAGATTAAGTATTTCTAAAATAATATTAACCCAAGAGACAGGAGTTTTTTTTTTCTTTCTAATAACACCCCACGAGCACGATTAGTTTCTGACACCTCTGCTGTGCCCTTTATGCTGTTAAGAAGCTGTGGTAAGAGAAAATATTTATCAGAATGCTGCATTTTAAAGAACCACAGGCATAATTTAATAAGTGTGGGAATTCAAATTTATGCACTCTTTCAACTAGACCACTTAAAATCGTTACAAAAGAGGTTTTCAAAATCACACTTACAAAATTGTTTTCTTTTCCTTCATTGAAGATACACTCAGCACTGAATTGACACTGATCTCTAAACTTTTTAAAATAGGCCTAATGTTTTGTCTTGTATACTCCTTCCAGACACGTGTATTGATCACCAGCTAAGGATCAGGCGCTGTGCAAGATGATGGAAATGCAAACATGTTTGGGAGTGTGTCCTGGCTTCATGTTTGGTATGGAAGACAGACATCAAGGAAATGATTAAACCAAAATCCATTACAGCAGTGCGGCACCAGGGAAGTGCAGGTACTATGAGAGCATGTAACAGGAGCTGCCGACCTTGTCTGAGGTATCAGAGAAGGCTTCTTAGAGAAAGCAACAATTGCATCGATAAAATAGAACTACTAAGATGAAGTTGAGTCTCAATATTTCTGTCAAGTTACTCTGATTTTGCAGATTTTCAGACCATGACAACAAAGAAAACTCTGAATATAATTCAGTATTTGTCAAGGATAAAGAATCTGCACTCCTCACAGCTCAAGTTTTTAGAACTAGATCCAGCAATAAAAAAAAAAAGTTGGCAGCAATGATTTTTTTTAGGTAAAGCAGAATTCTATGTGCCTAATAAGCACTTATATGCAATTTATGAAAGTGGAAATCATAATTAAATCAATCAGCCAATGAGTTGCAGTGACAATGCACTAGGTAATGTGCTTTCAAAAGGACCAGAGTGGTTTTTCAACACAAATTTATACTAACTATAATTTTTACTGAACTTTATTCTTAGAGAAGAGACAACATTAATTTTATGGATAATATTCCAATAAATATTTTATTTATAATGCCTTTCAAACATTAACATTTTTCCAACTAAGAGTTCAGCCAGAGCTTTTCGTTCACACTGCTGAGATTCAGGGTTTGAACACCGGAAACAGAAAAAAATATATTATGCATTATTTATTTATTGTCAACTTGCTTCTAACAGTCTTAAGAAAATCCATGCATTCTCACTATAATCTTCATAAAAAGACATAATGTCACCACTAAAGGTTTTAGCTTGGGTTAAGGTTTTTATAAAAACCATTATTGATATAGGTAAGAAAAATATATATTGAAGATAGGCAGAAATGTATTGAATAAGTTATCTTTGTTTTCTTATCATATTTTCCACATACCCTATTTATTTCACATGAGATCAGGGGACAGTACTGATAACAGCTAACTATTATTGGGGCATGCCTCTTCCCTACTCCTAAGGTTTCATTTCAAGTGAATGGAAACCCACTGATAGTGCAGATGACTTCTCTGATTGGAAATTGGCAAAAGTGTAGTTCTTGACCCACTTTTACCCTCTTTTCTCTTGGAGCTTGAGAACATGTGTGCTTTGATGTTCTCTCATGCTTTTAAGCCTGATCTACCCAGTTCCTTCATTCCCCTCTCTTACTGGGAGGTTCACCCTTGTCAGCATCATCTATGCCTAGGAAAGACAAATCCCTCTGATTTCAGGTTTCAGTTAGCAGATGCACTCAGCTCACACATTAAATGAAATGCTCCAACACTGTTTGAAAGAATAACAAAGGTGATATTTTGGCCTGATCTGCATTCCTGAATTTTAGTTACTAGTTTTAAAATCTCAAGAAGGAAAATGGACTGTCTTCTCAGGAGCCCTTAAACCAATATTAATTGAGTATAGCTGTAATAAGTACTCAATTCAGCAACTATTCATACTTCTCATACTTCCTCTTTCATCCAACCTTCAAGAGTGAGAATTCCATTCCATTCTCCCTAAGTCCACCCTTGTCCCCAGCAACTTACTGTGGCCTTTTCTCAAAATAAAAAATAAAAAAGGACTGAGGATATAGCTCAGTGGTAAAGCAGCCCTGGGTTCTATCCCAAGTACAACAGAAAAGAAAGGAATGGAATGGAATTTTCACCATTCACCCAGAGAGTGATCTAAGCTTTATTTTTATATCAAGTTAAATCAATAGAAAGCATCATAATGAAGACAGCCCATGGCAGAGCTGCCTCTGTTGAATTCTGATTTTATGTTATGTCTTTAGTTTTTATTACAATTAAATATCAAACAGGAATGGAAAGTTAATTTATAGTCATCTACAATATCACTGTTGAAAACAGTCTATATTTGATATACATTGTGGAGTGATCCATCAATATAATTTCTCTTAGAATTTAATACTAAGATAAATCATGTCTTTACTTATAACCTGGTATGTTTCCTGCTATCTCAAAAGGAACTTCTCTCCAGTGGAAGTCCAGAAAGCCCATAAATATATGAGAAAATGCTCTATATCATTAGCTATAAGGGAAATGCAAATGAAAACTTCAATGAGATACCACCTCACTCCTGTTAGAGTGGCAAAAATGAAAAATACAAACAACGACAGATGCTGGAGGGACTGTGGGAAAAGAGAAACACTATTACACTGCTGGTGGGACTGCAAACTGGTTCAGCCACTATGGAAAGCTGTATGGAGAATCCTCAAAAAATTAAGGATGAAACCACCTTACGACCCAGCTATCCCACTCCTGGGAATTTTCCCAAAAGACTTAGAATCAGCATATTATAGCTATGTGGCTTCATCAATGTTTATAGCAGCTCAATTTACTATAGCTAGATTATGGAACCAACCCAAATGCCCCTCACTTGACGAGTGGATACAAAAGCTTTGGTACATATATACTATGGAATACTAGACAGGACGATATGGCTTTTGAAATCAAATGGATGGAGATGGACAGAATTATGCTTAGTGAAGTCTCCCAAGCTCAGAGACTCAAGGACCAAATGGTATCTCTAATCTGTTGATGCTAGAATTTATGAGGAAGCAGTAGGGCAGACGGTTAACCTAACAAAACCTCAAATTGAATGACTTTTAGAGTAATAGGGGGATAGCTCTCTAGGATACTTGGAGGTGTAGGGAGAGGGGAGGGTATATGAAGAACTCATAGGAGTCTGGAGAATGGGAAGATGGGAGAACCATCCCAGAAGCCGATATCATTCCTCCACGAGCTACCCATTTAACACATGAGTTCTTCTCGGGGAAACTGCAACAGGTGAAACCCAAGGTGGTTTATCTATGCTTTGGCATTTCCCCTGGATAACAAAGTTTATATACATTGATTGCTACTGTTTTGATAATGTTTCCCCCTCAACTGTATCTCTATATACTTCTAATAAAATAAATAAATAACTATAAAGTCAACACATATTTATAAAATACTCTGAGGAAGGCCCTTTTCTCTTAAGATTATAAGGATAAATTTAAAAAACCAAGCTCTAGTAACTGCATTCTTATTAGATGGTGTGACTCTTGAAGGTTGGATGAAAGAGGAAGTATGAGAAGTATGAATAGTGCCACACTCCATCCATTTGAAATTTATTTTAATGCCCCAGACACAATACGATGGTTCTCATCACATTACTATAATTATCTGCTCATGTGACAGTCTCCCTTCTAGCAGATCATAAATTCTATACCCTTCTAATTTGTTATTTGAATAACTGTGGAAGGATTGACTTAAATGTAATGGTGTACTACCATAGTCCCGGTGACTTAGAAGGTAGAGACAAGGAGAATTATAAGTTTGAGGCCAGTATGAACAGATAATTATAATAATGTGATGAGAACTATCAGAGGTGATGTCCAGGGTGTGATAAACCACATTATCCCAAGCTTATAAAGTTGGATAAGGATTCTAGGAAGAAGTAATAGGTAAGTTGAAAACATATAGAATGAGCATGAGTAATCCAAGAGGACAAGAGAGGGAACTGAGTGGTGTCAAACACTCAGAGGAAAGATAGCATGTGTTGTGTCTGGGGCATTAAAACAAAGTTCAAAGGATGGAGTGTGGCAATCAGAGAGAGGAACTCACAGAAAGGAGCTTCAACTTTGTTTTGAAGATAATAGAACCCTTTGAAGTTTTTATTCCCAGAGCCCCATGACACCTTTTTGCATTTCTGCATGATCATTTCTTCTCCAGAATACCACCACTGTTCATGTAATGGAAACTGCTATCATTAGAAGCAGAGATTTAGAATTCATTTGAGATCAACTTAACAGAGGCAGAGTAACAAGACCAACTAAATATTTTCTTGGGAAATATGAAAGAGGAGATTCCAGGAATAACTTCCAGGCTTCTGTGACAGAATACCTGAGTGGATGGTGGTAGAATCTTTGGCTAGAAGAAAGAAAGAGGCACTGATGTAGGAGGGATGCGAGAGATTTAGCTTTAGACACATCCATGGACACTGAAGTAAAAAAATGCGTAGTAGATGGAGCAGAAAAGGTTAGAAATAATAACAGAATTTTTTATTTATAACCAACCAACATTCCTTTGGTACAAAATGGAGAATAGCGCCAGGTATGGTGGTGCACACCTATAATCCCAATGGCTCTGGAAGCTGAGGCAGGAGGACCACAAGTTCAAGGACAGCCTCAAAAATTTAGCTAGACCCTAAGCAACTTAGTGAGACTCTGCCTCAAAACAAAAATAAAAATGGGCTTGGGATGTTGCTCAGTGGTTAAGTACTTCTGGATTCAATCCCTGGTAACCACCCTCCCACAAAACAAAACCCAACAATAATAAAAAATATAACCATTTCAAATCAGAATACTATCTTGGTGCTCTTTGTTGAAGCAAGATGCATTACGCATTTCCCACAAGACAGTGCACATATTCAGAAGTTAAAATTCTGCTATGGCAATTACAAAGCTTAAAATATACTCTTCCTTCCTTATATAAAGTCTCCAGGACATTTGTTTTTTTCTAAAGAACCACTTGAACCTCAAGTGCAAGAAATAATGTAAGTTCAGAATCCCAAGATTCTATGAAAATGAGAATGGAAGATGATGAAACATGCCTATTGATCTCTTTGACTATGAATAGCATGTCTTATACTGCATGAAAGGAGTCCTTGTGATATTGACAATGACTTTTGAAAATTTTAGTGCTTTCTTATTCTGATTATTAAAAACAGAAATAAAACAATACCCAAGGAATCACAGGAAGGTTTTGTTTAAAGACTAATTCCAAAGCCAATAAAATGTTAATTTAAAGATTATATCAAAAGCAAGAGGGTGATTATCTATCCCAGACACCTTTCTAACTTTTAAATGTATATATGTCAATTGGTATTCCTTTTAATATAAAATTTACAAATATAAAATCAGCACTAAAAAGATATATCACTAAGTTTTAGATTATGCTCAAATGACCGTGTAAAACAATATTTATATTAAACATGCGGTATTCAATAGCAGAAAATCACTATCAGCAAATTGAGGTTATATTTGGAATTAAACATGGTGATGTTGGTGAGGTTCATACTGACCTTTTAACTGTCTCATTTTGTGTTTCATGGTATCTAGATCAGACAAAATTTTGTCCTTTTTTAGCCAGTTCTGTTTGTCTAATTTTTCTGCTTTCTGCAAAGCTAGAATAATACAAACACATGATATTTTACCTTACATTCTTTTGTCAACAGTAATTCATCATGAACACCTATAATTTATAAGGAACTTTCTGCTTCAAGAAATAGATTCAATTAGAAACAAGTAATTAAAAGGTAAGGGTCATTAAGAGAAACCTCACTTGAAAGATGACAGGACTTACGGCATTTCTTTATGGAAAAAAAGAAGAAGAAGAAGAATGGTGCTATTTTATTATATAGATTTACCATATGCAATAGCCATATTTCATTTTCCACTTCCACAAACTATTTGGAGGTGATGAAAGCCTGGCTTAGAACCATTCATTTTTAAAATATCTACCTACTGCCTAAAGGGTGCAATTCTTAAAAATGAAAATGTGCAGACAGGTCATCCTCAGTGTGAATTAAACTCATTTGTTATTTCTAATGTATACCATTATTCTCCATCTTATAGACCAAGGATCTCTTTATCAACTGAATTAGACACTTTTTCCATGCAGAATACTCCATTCCAGTAAGAAAAAGCAGGCAATTGTGCAAATATGGGATTGTAGCTATCCTTGTGCACATATTAATGGATGGACCTCCTGTTCATTGCATAAATATGATGTTATTATGTTGATATTATATACATTTAATTAATTTCCTTATTATGGCATAAAATTTATCTCTCCCTTTCACATGCTTGCTTGAAAGAAAGTGAAAATAAAAAACTTACCATTTGGAGGAATAAATGGTTCACCACAAGATACCCAGATGGCAATAGGATTTCTGAGGATGAGGCTCAGCGAAGACTTATCTATACCATCCAAACTGTCAGATTTCACAGAGCCTGGGAATAAGTTGTCTCTCATTTTAATTCTAGAGTTTTCTGGGAAACAAAAAAAATATTTACTATTGTTTGATGAATAATAAATAAATTTAGTTTCTAAATTCATTCATTTATTTAAAATATTTCCTTATCCATTAATGACTTTATTTAAGCAGGCAATACCAAAACTAGAGGCAAATATATAAATTTGGTCAGAAACTTCATAGGCAACCAAAGAATTAGTGATTGTAAACATATGTGATTGTAAACATATATTTTAATTTTTTTCTTACACATGATGTGTTTCTGAAAGAAACCTGGAGTCGCTAACCAATACTTACTCTGAAATGGGAAAAATGAGAGATTTATAATAATAAGTAAAGGGGAAAATAAGTACAGGAATAGATTAAAGCCAGGGAAGAGGTGCCTTAGTGTCCTCATATTTTAAAGGAATAGTGATATCTATCTCATTTTGGAAATGCTAAAAGAAAAAATGTGGAAAAAATAATTTTTGGCTGTTTACTTTGACAAGCATTAAAAGATGCCAGATGTCATTTTTATTATTAAATAATAGCAAAAAAATAGCGCTTTAGTTTTATTTACTGGACAAAACAATGTAGACTCTGAGCTTCCTAGTGGATAAAGAGGAAAAAGCAATTTACAAACTAATGTGGCCCATATGTAGATATAAATTCCTCAGAAGATGCACTTCTCCTGCTCCTAAAATCTGGGAGAAACTCATTCAAGGGTCTTCATAAAGAGGAAATTAGTATCCTGCAGCTGAAATTAACATATATTGAGAAGTTATTATGTGTGGGGTATTTACTAAGACATTTACATGCACTGTCTCATGTGATTCCCAAAATGATACTCTGAGGTAGGTTCAATTACCAATCCTTTGTTACACAGAAAACAGGTTTAGAGACACCACTGGGTATTGGCAGACCAGGATTAGAATCCAAGCCATCTCCTTCCAGTACCTATGCTCATACCCACTTACTACATACTAAGTACTGTGCTGAATTCTGAACAACAGCAGCTTCTTTAAAGTTTCTCAATGCAAAGAGATGGCATAGCACAGAGGGACAACTCTGTAAAGGGTGCAGCCCGCTAATGGCCCTGCCTGACCCTTTGGAATACAGGGGAGAAAGGATGATATTTTCCTGCATAAATAACATTACTCTGTACTGCCAACCATGTTTTAGTTAAGAATTTGAAATAAGTACACTTGGATTTATGATCTTATAAATCCTGAAGATCAGATATTCCATATGCCAAATAAAGGCAGGAATTATATGTTTTAAAAATCAGGTAGGCATAAATTTTCATGTAATTATGTCTTGATCATCAGAGAATAAAACAATTAAGTGTATTCCCTGCCCACAGAGCACATAGCTCGTAAAGCTATGGAGAGAATCTTTGCCTGAACTGCTCTGTATTTGACTTTAGCTTATTTCAGAATGCAACGAAACAGAGGAATTCCAACTAGCATCAGCCACAGATTCACTTCTTCTAAGTTACCTGGCAACACCACAATGGAAAGAACTGGGGTTCAGATAACCTCTAGCCTTTCACACTGTCCAACCTAAGAAAATTAGGAGAAAGTTTTGATTGGCAGAGGTTGAGATCATCCACTCTTCTGCCTTTGATCATTTTAGCAGGGAGGAAATTGTTATGTCTCTTAAAATTTTTATTCCATTCCTTTTAATTATTCTATCTCTCCCTTTCACCTCATTTTTTCCTTCCTTATTTTTCATTTTCATTTAATTTATTCTTTACTTTGTCTTGGGGGGGTTACATTTTTATTAAGTAGTTGAGTTGTTGTATAATCATAAAAGCATATAAGTAACAATATGATATCCATTTGATCCAAATCCAGAATAACACCCATTTGCCCTCACCTGTCTCTTGATTCTTCTCTATTTGCCCCCACAACAGCTTTAAATGTCCATATATAACAACTATAAATGTCCATTGCATTTGTTTGCCTTCTAAGGCAGAAACATCATTGTTTCTAATAGCTGAGTAGAACTCCATTGTGTGTGTGTGTGTGTGTGTGTGTGTGTGTGTATACATACACTATATATATATATATGCAGGTTGTGGTCATTCAGACATTGAAAGATCTCCTTCCAGGATTTTCTTGCTTCTAGAGTCTGAGCTGAAAAGTCAATGGGGATCCTTATTGATTTGCCTCTGAATGTGATTTGGCATTTCTCTCTTGCCACTTTTAACATTCTTCACTTGATTTTCCTGTTATACATTTTGAATTTGTTGTGTCTTGGTGAGCTTCTCATTCAGTTAGGTCTATTGGGTGTTCTATATGCTTCTTCAATGAGAATTTCCGACTCTATTCTAATATTGGAAAAACTTTCTTGAAGTATTTCGTTGAGAATGTTCCTTATGCCATTCATTTGCTTTTTTATTTCTTCCTGTATCCCAGTTACTCTTAGATTTTTTTTTTCTGATTTCATCCCAGACATTTTGAAAAATCTTCTCAAGTTCTGTGAGTTTTTTTCTTTTATGTCGTCTGCACGCTCAAGCATACTCAGCCTATCCTCATTTTCTGAGTTCTTTCTTCTAGAGCTGAGGTTCTGTTTTCTATAGAAGTTCTGTTTCTATAGAAGTTTTCTATAGTTAGTCTATTATTAAATTCTTCCATTGTTCCTCTGATGCGACTGACTGCAGATTTTAGTTCCATTACTTTGTTTTTCAGTATGTGTATTTCTTTAATAATAGAGTTTTTCATCTCTCAAGTTTTCTCACTTAGTCCCTTCATTAAATCTTTTAGTTCAGTGGTCCTTTTAGTAATCAGATCATTGATAATTTGTTCTAGGTTTTCATCTCACTCCTTGTCCACGGGTTCCTTGGTAGGGGAGTTGTGTGTGTGAGTGAGGTGAACTTTTTCTAGTTTGACTCCTCATCTTTGAAAAGCTTCTCCTGGATCTTTGAATTGAGATTCATGGAAGCCAGGCAAGTCTCAGGGTTCATCTTCCTTGCAGGTCAAAGGGTTGAATCAGACACTGCCTCTCTAATAACCACCTTCTACAAGAAAGCTGCTTTTGCCTGGAGCCTCATTTTATCATACCTTTTGGATCTAGGTTCCAGGTCTCAGATTTGGAACCTGGTTTTGTTGCTGGGCAGCCCATTGAGTTGTTGAAGCTATGTGGTGTAGGTGTATCATTGGGTCTAGGGGTCCTGGAGCTGTGGGGCAGGCTAGAACAAACCAATCTACAAACTGCTTTGGGACCTGAAATCCTTGGTGGCAGGGATAGGACCAATATATCTGGACCTTGTGGGCATATGCAATAGCTGGGCAGTGTCCCAGTTCAGGGTCCTTGGAGTGTCCCTCAAGCCTATTGGGGCCAGGGCAGAGCCCGGGCATGATAGGTGGTGGGGCAAAGTCTGGGCACAGGGTCCTGAGGCATCCTATGAACTGGCCAGGGCTGGGGTGGAGTCCTGGGCACTTTTGGTGATGGGGTGGGGTCCAGGTGATTAATTTTAATTAAAAATTTTTATCATATTCTATATTTTCCCTTTTCTGTTGTGATGATGTGCAAATCTCAACATAAAAACACAAGAACCATGAAAGCCACAAAGGAAGTTATCAAATTAAAAAAATAGAAATAATTATTCACATCTCATCTAATCATAGTGGAATGAAACCAGAAATCAAAAGCAAGAAAAACTGTAGAAATTAGACAGAAACATGGAGATTGACATTATTGGATGAACAGTGGGTCACTGAAGAAATCAGAGAGAAAATTTTAAGACTCCTTGGATCAAATTAAAATAGCAATCTGATATACCAGCACTTGTGGGATACAAAAAAAGCAGCACTCAAATAATTTTATAGCAATGAGTGTCTTCATCAAAATTATAGAGATTTCAAATAAGTAACCTAATGATGCATTTCAAGGTCTTAGAAGAACAACAACAAATGAAGCCTAAAATCAGTAGAAGGAACGAAATAATAAGTTTAGACCACAAATCAATATAATAGAGTCAAAAATACAAAAGATTGAATATGTAAATAGCTTGTTTCTGAAAAAATAAGCAAAATTGATCAAAAAACTTTGCTAAATTAAATAAAAGAGAAGGCCCAAAGAAGGTTAGAGATTAATAAGTGGACATTACAACAGACACCATTGAAATTAGAAGAATCATTATGGAATATTTTGAAAAACAATTTGCCAATAAATTGACAAATCTAGAAGAAACTGACAAATTTCTAGACACATATGACTTTCCAAAAATCAAACCAAGGGGATATTAAAAAAATAACCCTAAATATATCAATAGCAATTAATGATTTGAAGCAGCAATAGAAAGTCTCCTAAGGGGCTGAAGAGGTGACTAAATGGTAGAGCACTTGCCTGGTGTTCACAGGGACCCAGATTTGATCCCCAGCACCACATGAACAACTAAGTGAAAAACAGCCAGATGAAAAAGTGGGGTTAACTCTTTCTCTCTCTTTAAAAAAAAAAAGTCTCCCAACAAAGAAAAGCTCAGTCCTTGATGGATTCACTGCTGTATTTGTTCAGATTTCAAAAGAAGAACTAACACCAATGTTCCTCACAATATTTCATAAAGTAGAATTCATAATAGCTAAGCTATGGAACCAACCAAGGTGCCCTTCAGCAGATGATTGGGTAAGGAAATTGTGGCACATACACACAATAGAGTATTACTCAGCCAAAAGGAAGAATGACATTATGTCATTTGCAGGCAAATGGATGGAACTGGAGGACATCATGCTAAGTGAATTAAGCCAGTCTGAAAAAACCCCAAGGTTGAATATTCTCTCTGTTATGTGAAAGCTAACCCCAAACAAGGAAAAGAACAGAAGAACAAAAGGGAAGGAATAGAGGAAAGAAGAATAAAATAGGGAAGTTCGTGGAAGGCATCAGACTTCACTTTCTCATGTTCACATACGAACACATCAGAGTGAATCTCTCAACATGTATAGCATTGAGTTAGTAAATAAGAAAAGAACTACTAGTAAATAACAGAAAGACCATGGAGCAGAGGAAAGAGAACAGGAAGGCAGAGGGCAAGGAGGGAAGGAAAACACTGGGGCCTGAATTAAAATAAGTTGTACTGCATACATTTATAAAAATACCAATGTTTATCCTATTGTCAAATATATCTAACAAGAATGGGGTGGCAGGAAGGGAGAGGAAGGGGAAATACTGGGAACTAAGTTAAAACAAGATACGTCCCAAGCTTTTACAAGTGTGTCGATATATATCTTATTGTCACATATCTAAAAAAAAATATGGCATGGGAGGAAGGGAAATGAAGAGGAAAAACTAAAGAATGAATTAGAACAAGTTAAACAACTCCATGCTTTTATAGTTATGTCAGTGTATAATTTTATGTCATATATGCCTTAAAAAACCCAATAAAACAAAAAAAGAAAAAAAGTGAAGGGGTCCTTCCAAAATTCATTCAATGAAGACAATATTATCTTACTACCAAACCTAAGGATATATCAAAACAATGAAGACAATAACCAATATCCCTGATTAATATATAGATGCAAAAATTCTCAACTAAATATTTGCAAGCCAAATTTGACAACACGTTTTAAAAAATTGTACACCATGATCAAGTTCATTTCAATCCAGAGATGCAAGGATAGTTCAGCATATGCAAATCAATACATGTAATATAGCCCATAAATAAAATCAAGGATAAAAAAATCACATGATGATTTTAATAGAGCCAGAAAAAGCTTGTGATAAAATTCAATATCCTTTTGTGATAAAATTCCTGAATGAATAAGGTATACAAGAATCATATCTTCACACAATAAAGACTATTTATGACAAATCCACAGCCAACATCTTACTGAATAAAAATGAAAGAAAGTATTTCCTCTAAGATCAGGGACAATAGCATCCATTCTCACCACTCTTATTCAATATAATACCCAAAATTTCAATGAGAACACTTAGATAAGAGAAATAAAATAAAAGCCATTCTAACAGTAAAGAGGAAGTTGACATATCTGTTTGCTGATGATATGATTCTATACATAAAAAGTTCTAAAGACTCCACAAAAAGACTTAGAATTGATAAGTTCAGCAAAGGCAACATATTAAAATTGGCAGCTTTTCTATATACCAATCATGAGCTGCTGATAAAGAAATCAAGAATGTCAAAATAACCACAAAAACATATATATAATACCTAGGAAGAAACCTATAAGGTGAAAATCCTCAACAGTGAAAATTACCAAATACTGCAGAAACAAATGAAGAAGACACTAGAAGCTCACTAATATGCTCATGGATCGAAAGAAATAATATTGTTTAAATTGCTATACTACCCAAAGCCATCTATGGATTCAATGAAATCCTCATCACGATACTAATGATATTCTTTCACAGAACTAGAAAAAAATCCTAAAATGTGGGGCTGGAGTAGTTGCTTAGTGGTTACGGTGCTTGCCTTGCATGCTTGAGTACACAAGTTCAGACCCCAGCACCACGTACACAACAAAGTATCAGAGGAATGAAAGTCACATGAAAAACTAAATAAAAATTGTTTCTCTTTCTCTGTCTCTCACTATCCCTCTCTCTCTCTCTCTCTTAAAAACAAACAAAAAAATCCTAAAATTCGTGTGGAAGCACAAAAGTCCTGAATAACCCAAATCAATAAAGAGCAATTCTGGGGCTGGAACAGTGTCTTGGTGGTTACCGCACTTGCCCAGTATGAATGAGTACGCAAGTTCAAACCCCAAAGTCTCAGAGCAATGAAAGCCACAAGAAAAACTAAATAAAAGATTCTCTCTCTCTCTCTCTCTCACTGTCCCTCTCTCTTTAAAAGAAAAAAAAAAGCAATGCTGGAGCCATCACAATAGCTGACTTCAAAATATGCTATAGAGTCATAGTAACAAAACAGCATAGCATTGCCATAAAAGTAGATATGTACAGACAAATTGGGACAGAATTGAGGACCCAAAAACAAATCTACACCTCTTCAGCTGACTGATTCACAACAAAGGCACCAGAAACACACATTGGAGAAAGAATCATATCTTTAACAAATGGTGCAGGGCAAACTGGATCTTCACATGTAGAAGATTGGAACTAGACCCCTGTCTCTCACCCTGTAAAAAATCAACTAAAAATGGACGAAAGACCTTAATGTAGGAACCCAAACTCTGAAATTACTGGAAGAAAACTTGGAGAAGCACTTCAAGACATTGGAACAAGCAATAATTTCCTGAATAGCTCAGGAAATAAAAGCAAGAATTCACACATGAGATTACATCAAGTTAAAAAGCTTCTGACAACAAATAAAACAATCAACGGAGCTTAGACACAACCTCTAGAATTGGAGAAAATATCTGTTAGCCATTCATCAGATAGAGGATTAAAATACAGAATATGTAAAGAATTCAAAACACTTAACAGCAAAGAGTATCCAAACCAAAAACAAAACAAAAAAAAAAAAGGGACAAATGATCTGAATAGACTTCTCAAAAGAAGTACAAATGGTCAATAAATATGTGAAAACAACGAGCAATAACTTCAGATGCGGTAAATGTAAAGCCAAAACTGTACTGAGATTCTTTCTCACTGCCGTTAGAATAGTTATTATCAAAAACAAATAAATAAACAAGAAGAACAAATGCTAGCAGAGATGCAAAGGGAAAAAACATCATATACTGGTTTGGGGAATGTAAATTAGTATTGACCCTGTGAAAAACAATATGGAGGTTTCTTTTTCAAAAAAAATAAAAGTAGAACTATTATAAGATCAGGCTATACCACTCCTGGTATATGCCTGAAGGAAATTATGCAAACATGCAAAAAAAAAAAAAAAACCCCGTATACCCATGTTTATATGGTGCTATTCACATTAGCCAAAATATAAAATCAGCCTAGGTGCTCATCAATAGAAGAATGGATAAAGAAAATATGCTGTATGTATATATACACAATGGAGTATTATTCAGCCATAAACAAGAACAAAATCCTGTCCTTTGCATAAAAATGTATGGGACTGAAGAACATCCTGTCAAATTAAATAAACCAGACACAAAAAGACAAATACCACATGCTGGGCTGGAGCGTTGGCTTGCCTGGCATGTGCGAGTACCTGAGTTGGAACCCCAGCAGCATGTATACAATGAAGTCTCCGAGCAATGAAGGTCATGTGAAAAACTAAATAAAATTGATTCTCTCTCTCTCTTTTAAAAAATATTGCATGCTTTCTCTCATATGTGGAAACAATAAAGTAAAATAAAACAAAATATAACTTAAAAGAAGAAAAGGGATTTTTAGGGGTTGGTAAAGCAGAGAGAGAGGGGACGATGTGAGAGGCAGAAGAAAGGTAGGCAGGATCAATGCATGGTACATGTCTATATGGAAATGTTACAGTAAAACTCATGAATTTATTTTCTTTGCATGCAATTCAGCCATACAATTTGTCCAATATCCCCCCCCACACACACAGCCCTCTACCTCCCTCCTCCTGTCCCCCAATCCCTTGCCTTTCTTCTGGGTCCTATATTGTTCCTAAAAACCCCAAATAAAGTGACATAATTCTTATACTTATGAAGAACACTTTTTGTATATATGGCTATAGTATGTACAGTGACATTTATAACTGCTTGGAATGTACCTTGCTTTATTTCAGCTCCAACATTTCCCCTTTTCCTCCCTTCCTATTTATTCCTCCCTTCCTTGTTATTCTTCAAAATATTTGACAATGGGATTAAACATTTATGTTTTTGTACAGGTATGCAGCATAGCTTGTTCAAATATGAACTATCTTACAACTGTATCTCATAAATATTAACATTTTTTTTGTTCTATGGCTCTAATACATGAGTTTGTCTACTTTATTCCTGAGCCTGGGTTTAGGTCCAGCCTCCACAAATGAGGAATACCATTAGATCATTGACTTTCTGGGTTTGACTAACTTCGCTCAGCATGATTTCTTCCACTGCCATCCATTTATCTTCAATGGATGCAATATCATTGTTTTTAATAGCTGAGTAGAACTCCATTGTATATATATACTAGACCTTTGGAATCCATTCATCCAGTGAGGGGCATCTGGGTTGGTTCCATAATTTAGATATTGCAAATTGAGCTGCTATGAACATGGATTGTTGTGTCACTGTAATGTGCTGATTCTAACTCCTCTGGGAAAATATCCAGAAGAGGGAAAGCTGGATCACATGGTGGATCCAACCCTAATTTTTGAGCTCTGCTTTCCAGAGCTGCTGGACCAGTCTGCAATTCCACCAACAGTGTGGTAGTGTTCCTATCTCCCCACAACCCCTCCTGCATTTGTTATTATTTTTTTTTTTTTAAAGAGAGAGGGACAGTGAGAGAGACAGAGAAAGACAGAAACAACTTTATTTAGTTTTTCACATGGCTTAAGTTGCTCCAACACTTAGTTGTGTACGTGGTGCTGGGGTTTGAATCCGGGTCCTCGTGCTTGCCAGGCAAGCGCTGAAACCGCTGAGCCACCGCTCCAGCCCGCATTTGTTATTGTTTGTTTTCTTCATCTTTGCCAGTCTGACTGGAGTGAGGTGAAATCTTAAAATAGTTTTGATTTGCATTTCTCTGATTGCTAGTGATTTAGAACACTTTCTCATGTATTCATTGGCTAACTCAATGTCCTCTGATGAGAAGCTTCTGTTTAGCTCTCTGGCCCATTTATCGATTGGATTGTTTGTGATTTTGTTATTGAGTTCTATATAAATTTTGGGTATTAGTCTCCTGTCAGAGGGATCACAGGCCATGATTCTCTCCCATTCTGTAGGTTGTCTCTTGACCGTTTTGACTATTTCCTTGGCTGTACAGAAACTTTTTAGTTTAATGGCATCCCACTCATTGATTTTAAGGCTTTAAATCTTTCACTTTAGGATCCTTGTTTAGGAAGTCATTACCAACTCCCATATGCTGGAGTGTTGGTCCTAATTTTTCTTATAGCAGATGTATGGTAGCTGGCTTAATTCCTTCATCCATTTAGAATTTATTTTTGAGCATGGTGAGAGATAAGGAGCTAATTTCCTTTTTCTGCAAGTGACTGTCTAGCACCAGTTTGTCCAGCACCATTTGTTGAATAGGCTGTCTCTCCTCCATGTTATATTTTGACCCCTTTTGTCAAAGATCAGATGTTTAAAGATTTGGGGCTTTGTCTCAGAGTCTTCTGTTCTATTCCATTGGTCTTCATTTCTATTTTGACACCAGTACCATGTTGTTTTAATACTAAAGCCCTATAGTATAGTTTTAGATCTGGTATGGCAAAACCACCTGTTTCATCTTTCTTGCTTAGTAATGTTTTGGCTATTCTGGGTTTCTTATTGTTCCATATGAATTTGAGAATTGCCTTTTCTATGTCTACAAAGAATAACATTGGAATCTTGATGGGGATTGCATTGAATCTGTACATAAATTTATACAATTAATATGTTTGAATAAAAAAGAAAAAAATGCACTGGGTACCATAGCACACACCTGTACTCCCAGTGGCTTGGAGACCAAGGAAGGAGGATCACAGTGCAAAGTCAGCCTCAGCAATTTAGTGATGCTCTAAGGAAATTAGTGAGACCCTCTCACAAAATAAAAAAAATATAAAAGGGCTTGGGATATGGCCCAGTGGTTAAACACCCCTGGGTTTGATCCTCAGCATAAAAAAAAAACTTTACACACTTTACACATTCTGTACAAATTCAACTACTGCAAACTTAACTATGCAGTACATATCAGCAACTACTACAACAAAACAAGTATATCCTATTCAGAATAATACTAACTAATAGTCATTGAAGGCTTGGAAACATCAACCAAGTATTATTGTAAATAAAAAATACTTACATATACATGTACGCATATGTATGTATGCATATATACTTTTATCAATATATATTCATATATATGAAAGCCAAATGAATATATTCAATATAGATATTGAAAATATACATTCAAATAAATATGTATATGTGTTTGTTGCTATGTGTGTGTGTGATTGTGTGTGTGTGTGTGCATGTGGGATGGTTTAAATATGTGTCCTCCAAAAACTTTCAGATATTGAAACTTAATGGTCAGTGTGGTGGTCTTAGAAGTTGGGATCTTCAGAAGGTGGTCAGGTCATGAGAGTTCCTCCTCTTGTGAATGGGATGAAAGTCCTTATTAAAGAGGCTTCACACAGTGTTTGGTTCTGCTACCTTTCGACCATTAGCCGTGTGAGCACACAGCGTTGCTGTCCTCTGGAGGATGCAACCTTCATCAGACAACCACATCTGCAGCATCTCGATGTCAAGACTTTCCAGCTTCTAAAGCTATGATAAATATTTATTTAACACAAATAAATAAATAAATAAATTTAACAGACATTTGTCTGTTCTGTACAAGGAACCTAATTGCTGAATCTGTAGTACTCTGTTACAGTACCACAAAATGGACAAAAACAACACTGAAGTGAAAATTTTATATATATATATATATATATATATATATATATATATACATGTGTATATATATATAATGGACGTATATATGTAGTATATATTATATATGCATATTTTTAAATTCAGTCCTCCAAGAACGAGTCCAAGAAGTGACTACTAGTATCCTTATTTTACAAATGAGAAAACTGAAGAACATGGTGGTTAAGCAAATTTCCTAATGCCATTCAGCAAGTGACAGAGTTAGAACTTGAGCCTTGGTATTCTGGATCCAAAGCCCAAGTACTTAACTTCTAAGCCATGTCTCTCAATAGAGTAATAGTAGAAAAACTCTACTGATACACTACTAGCAAGATTTGCTTTCCTTTCATAAGATGTTTGTGACATAGTCTCTGCCCTCAAGTTGCTCATAGTCTAATGGGACCCACAAAGATGTGAACAGATAATTACTTATAAAGTGATATGCTAAAAGGCTGCAAGAAAGGGGTACTGACTGGAGCTTCTGGGAGGTTATAGAAGCTGTGAAGTGAAGGATGGTGGGAAAAGATTTGGAGGACAGGAGATAAGATCTTCTAATATTAGGAAGAGGTTTGCATTGATCAGGCAACAATTTCTTAAGGAATCTCCAGTTGATTTTTGTTTTGAGTGTAAGGACAAAAGATGCTCTTGTTTATTAAGTAGATAAACTGTCAAACATAATTTATTAATTCTGTGCAATGTATTTATTTTTTCAGTACTAAAATAAAAACTTGACTTTTTTTTCTTTTTCTATTTTGCAAGATCAAAATCTCATTGGATTTCTCAATCTCTCAATGAGTTTGGGGAATCTCATTGATACTCTTGGAATCAGTTTAGAAATAGTTGGTTGTGATTTTAAAATTCTAGAAGAGGTGACTGAAAGAATCATATTTAACTTTTTCATCATTGGACATAAGCAGAAGCATTGTTGACAATTGTAGGCTATAGCCAACCGTCCATACTTTGAGTAGTCATCTCTTCTGTTCCAACAGGAGATGATTCTTTTTTTTGTTCCTCAGAGCCTCTCTGCAAAAAGGATTCATCCAGAGCCCATAAAACCAAATCACGCAAGGTAAAGATTGTGGTTCCGTCTCTGGTGTATATTTTGGAAGCTGCTCTGGAAAGCCCAAGTCGTCCTGTGCATTCTGTAAGAAGCTAGACAACACAGTCTGTGAAGAACTGACACAAAATGGTGATAGACTTGGGAATAATAAAGAAGAGCTTGTCCATTTAGAAATCTGAGAAAATCCTTTATTTTGATAAAATACAAATGGAGTAACTACTAATCTTGATTTATTTATTTATTTTTTTTGGTGGTACTAGAGATCAAACCCAGGGCTTCATACATGCTAAGCAAGCACTGTACTTCTGAGCTATCTCACCTGCCCTGATTTTGATTTTTGATTGGAGACTATTTCTAATATTACGACTGTTCTTGCCAATCTCACATTAGTCCAAGCCCACTGTGAAAATTCCTAGCTCTAAAAATTTAACATAGCAGCTGAAGTATGCTAATCATTTTAGCCTCAGAGTATTTTCTAAGAAACATTCAATCTAGATCACTGCTTTCAATTTTGCTGCTTGATAAGGTATAAAATTATTGTATTATATCATATTGATAAACTGCTCTAAAATAAATGACTAGTTAACTTTCAAACCAAGACATGACATACATTATTACCTCTACTTTGTAGATGGGAGAAGACTAAAAGGCTGGTATTTTTTGCCCAAGACCATAAAAGACAGCATGAATCCCTGAGTGAATCTTGAAGTCATTAATTTCTGTACTTTGCTACTACTGAACAACAATATTTTAATTAAAAAAAATCCATTATGTTTTCAACCAAAGAGGTGAGCGAACAGATGAGTTGTATCTGTAGTTCATAGGGTGACTGCGTATCATATTTAGCGTCACTCATAAAATATGCTACTAAAGATATTTACCTGAATGCACAGACAAGGTGTTAATCAAGCAGGGAAGGACAAATCTGGTTTTGGGTCTTTTGGGCTCTCCTCCATTCCTATGACTATGTGGCTTCCCAGACAGATCACTGGGTCCCTCCTAACATATCCCCACTTCTCCAATTTGAAAATGAGATGCCCCATCAACACTTCAATGGTCCAGATGTTAAATGCAGTAGCATCTCCTACACCACTAAAGTGACACACATTTTTAAGCTTATATGGAAAGCAGAGAGGAAAAAGACATTCTGTTTATGATGAGAAAAAAGAAAATTGGGTAGTTTGGTTTGCTCTCTTCTTTTATATCTTTGTTCTAAAGCCAATCTAAAAAAAAAAACACATTCTGATTTCTTGTTTTTCTAAGTCTGTATCCAACAAAACACAGTAAAAAGAATGCCTTTAAGGAAACAGATCTTGAGCTCATCAGCTTAAATTGGTGAATCTGGCCAGGGACATTTATCACTCAATCTTACTGTTTTTTCTTATCAGGAGAATCACCAGTATCATTACCTGTGAGGATACAAGCAGCATTTAAGTGATAGTCACTTACCAAGGAGAATGTTCCAGCCACAATTAACTTCCCATTACGATATCCATCCCCGTTTTTGTATGCCATTATTTTCACTGCCTTCTGGTGTGTTACCATGCCACTGTGAGATACAGCTAGCATGCAGGTCTTCGTCCGTAAAGATAATAGACGTTCTTCATAATAACGTAGAGTTTTTTCAGCCTCATATGATGATAAGTCAGCCTGATTCATTTTTTAAAAGTTGTACGTTAACACAAACTTTTTAAGTTTTGCTGTTAGGGCATCACTCATTCTCTCATTCACTGAATGTGTGTATATGTGCATGTGTGTGTGTGTGTGTGTGTGTGTGTGTGTGTGACATTTAAATTCTGCCATGCTCACTTTATGTATAACACTGGCTGATGTAGTGGGAAGGGCACTGGGCAGAACTCCTAAGTTCTTTTTCCAGCCCTGTCTCTGAGTTACTAAGTGACTTCTGAGCATCTGGTCTGTCTTTGGTCCTCTCTGTTTATTCTGTTTGGGAGCAGTGTTAGAGTTCATTTGTTTTGCTTTCCCCCGGGTTGGGAGATGGGGAACAAGAACACCAGGGCCAAAGACAGTGTGGGACTGAAGTAGGAGGACACTACCACCACTGACTTCTCTTAACATTTGACTTTAGGGTGATGCCATCCTATGGTGGAAGATGCCCATGAAAGGAGGGGATGGGAAGAGGGTTGAGCACCTGGTAATGAGGGTGGTGAACCCCACTCTTCTGCTTTCCCTTTCCATCCCTAATGAGGATGCTGCCCTAAGGGAAAAACTGTCTGAGAAGTTGTAACTTTGGGGATTCTTTGCAGTCAATTTCGTAAAACCAAATACTCTCCCAGAGGACTGATTCCTTTCTCCTTTACTTACTATTTCAGTTGATCTTTAGTGCCACCTGTTACCACCCTTCCCACAGTGTGGCTGAAAATTAGGAGAGGAGGTGATTTGGGAATGGGGCAGACAACCTTGAGAGAACACTTTCTGGACTAGCCCACCTTTTAGGAATCGTTCCTTTTTATTCAGGTGTGCAAGTTCCCTCACCTCTTTTCACTTTTAAATTTCACTATTGAAGAGGTAAGGACCTCTTAAATAGTACCATTTTAAATTAAGGTCATGGGAAAGTGGCAGATTTGTTGTTGTTGTTTTTCGTCTTCTCCTCCAGGAGCTCTAAATAGCATTAGTCATGGATGCGTGAATTCAGGCACCCAACCTGAACAGCTAACAACATGTCAAATTCCCCCTGAAGTGCTCCATGCCCATGAAAGGAGTTTATCCTGTGGATATATGCAAAAAAAGAAAAAAAGAAAGAGTGCTCCACTAAAGTAAAGATTTGCAGTTATTTCCTCACCTAAAAGCAACACAGAGAACAGGGAACAGTGTCAGCAGATTAAAGCTGCAGAAGTGCCCAATTAACTTCACAGGGTGGATGGAACTATTAATAGACAATGTATTTTAAATTACAGTGGGGAAAAGGAAATCAATGCAAGCAGGATGTATAAAGGTGCATTTGAGGAAGATGAATTGGATGAGTGGAGATGAACTTGATGCAAGGCAGATAATGAATACATCAAAGTTTCTAAACTGTTGCCACATGTGCATTAGCAGAACTCAGATCATTACACACCTTGGCCACACTGATGACCTTGAAAGGCCCTTGTGATAAGGGCTTCTGGGTTTTGGAGCCTGAAGCACAGAGGAATGGAACCCCTGGAAGCAGCTGTTTCAGTCTCTTCTCTGCTCTCATGCATCGTCCACAAGCCAGGCAGAGCATCGTTTTCCTCTTTCCATCGGGTGAGAGATAATAGTAACCCTAAAATGGAAGATAAAGGTGCTTTTATAGTTACATCTGAATTATGATAGCATGCTACAGAACTCTTTAAAATATAAATAAAGCACTTTAACCATCACCAAATACTAAATTTGAAATCACATAAAAGCATTATTTTGCTCCCTAATAGTTACATTTTTAGGAAGTTATTTTCCAAATTCATTCAACACCAGTGAATACAACCTGTGTCCAGAATCAGGATTTATCAAAGTTCCGGATGTGGGGCAGGAAATACACAATATAAGGAAGGGACATAAAAAGAAAAGCTATCCTAGAGTACAGAAATTGTGTCAAAAGGCTTAGGAGTCAATATGAAGGAGTCCCTACTGCTCAAAGAGACAGTTTAGGACTAGCTTAAAGGATGATAACATTTTGCATATGTTCAAATATGTAAACCTCCACGAGTTCACAGTAATGCTATCAATAGAAATAAAACAGACCAAAAACAAAGCTACAGCTTGTTGGACACCATTGGAAATAAGCTAGCACCTATTTATAACTCTGGAAACTGGTCATGAGACAGCATGGCAGATTATTTCCAAAGACAGTCACAATCAAACCATTCCAAACTTGTTTTCATGGCCTTTTGAAGTGTGATTTTGCTGTTCCTTCAATCAAGAGAGAGTTTCATTCTCCTTATTTCCTTTTCTTGAATAAGGGCAAGGACATATGACTGGCTTCACCCAGTGTAGCACTGGAAAATATAAGGCAAGCACATGTATAGAGAGGTGCTTGCACATTTATTCTCATTGAGTTACAGTTGGAACCCTAAAACAACAATGTGAACCAACTCGGGTTAGTCTTTTTGAGAACCCAGAGGTTGGAGAGTCAGTGCCCCCAGATAACAGCCTACCAACCACCAGATATATGAGGGAGGCCATCTCTGATTGTCTGGTTCTCATAGAGCCACCAAACTACTGAAAAGCCACCAGATGACTACAGCCATAACAGTGACCCTTGCTAAGACCAACAGAACAGAACTTGTTTTTCACAATATTCCTTCATTCATTCCTAACTGGAATTAGAGTCCAAGTGATTCCAATTAAAAAATCAATGTTCAAGGAGCTGGGGAGATAGCTTAGTAGTAGAGTGCTTGCCTAGCATGTATGAAGTCCTGGGTTCAAACCAATATCAGAAATTGTCTCTAATCACCATCAGAACTGGTGATGTAGCTTAGGAGTAGAGTGCCTCCCTGACATGCAGGAGGCCCTGAGCTCAATCCCTAGTACTGCAGAAAGTCAGTGTTCAAAATGAATGAACGTAAGCTTTTCCAAGGAAAAAAGGTTTCTTAATTCATGAAATCATCTTATTTTACCCTACTTTTCTTTTCTCTTTATGAAGAAAGAATCACTTACTGGTTGATAAATGTTTTTCCCTTTAATGACAGATGAAGTACAAATACCAGCAAAATTTGCTGATGTGATTTCCTTATCCAGGGCAGTGCTATAAAAGGCCATAAATGCTTTCATATTTTCCATGTACTGCCACTTTTGATTGGCAGTTCCATTGTTATATGGCTTATATTTCTGAAAAAAAAAGAAAGAAATTACGGTGTCAAATAGGTGAGTTTATGAGATAGTTGTAGCAGTCATATTTTTCATTGTACAAAGTGCAGATAATTATTCATAAACCCATTATGCAGTGATAATTATGGTTATTTTTTGGCAATATATGCATAGATTTTATACTTATAAATGTGCATTCTTTGATTTACAAAAGTAGAATCACAAAATACATACAATTTGAATTGCAATTTTTCTTAACCTAACAATATTTCATGAACTTTTTCCTAAAATTTTTTTTAAGAGTGAGACACAGAGAATGAGACAGAGAAAGAGAATCAATTTTATTTATTTTTTATTCTGGCCTGTTTCTCCAACACTTAGTTTTGTATGTGGTGCGGGGTTCTAACCTGGGTCCTGGCACATGCCAGGCAAACACTTCAGCCACTGAGCCACCACTCCAGCCCCTTTTTCTAATGTTTTAAAGGATATGTATCGTTTCATTTTGGGGATATTCTATTTCACTAATCTCTAATAGCTAAACATGTGGGTTATTTCTTTAAAATTCCCTACAAATTTTTTGTGTAAATCTATGATAATTTCTTTAGGGAAAATTTCTAGGAGTTGCTGATAAAATATGATTATGTTTTTTGCAGTGCCGGGGACTGAATCCAGGGCCTTGCACATGCTAGGCAAGTGCTATACTACTGAGTTGCATCCCTAGTCCCAAATATCATTTTTAAAGATTATGATACATGACATCAAATTCTTTCTAGAAAGATGATCTTACTTCATACTTCTACTAGTGGTATAGGAAATAACCCACTTTTCTCATATTCTTGCCCAAAATGGGCAATATCTGCCTAAATGCCAGCTTAGTAAATTAAATAATAGTACCTTCCTGATAATTTACTTTACATTTTACTGATATGCAAGGATGATTTTTTTCTAAGTATACCAGTTAAATATGTAATAGAAACAGGATATTTACTCTAATTATAAAACTTGTCTCAATTATAAGTAAAAATTATTTCAATTTAACAGAATTTTTAAACATAGATTAGGGCTAACTAATCATATCATGACACCTCAGGGAATTTTATAATTTGTAACATTTTTAACACATAAGAGGGTAATAGCAAAGAAGAAAATAAATGAGTCTTAAGAACTGATTTAATGGGTCTGACAACAGAGCTTCCCTCAGAGATCTGGAAAACCAAAGGCAGTATTTTCAAGGAACAAGAAAAGGTCTAGTAGCATTAACCTAACATGTCTCATTTTTATTATTTTACATGAACTTTAATATTTTCTCACAAACTAATGGCTTCAATAAATAAAAACGAAAGAGTAACAAAGAAGAAAGTCTTGAAAGGTGACCCAAATTATCCTGGGATTAAATTTATTTCATATAAAATGAGAACCTCAGGCGAAGACATCTATACCTACAATTTTATGAAATTAAGGAAGGCACTCATTTTGCATCTGCATGAGGTTTAATGTCACTGTGATCTGTGCTGAAGAGGCACCTGACAGAGAAGAATGTAATGTTAAGCATACTGTGTCTCCTGTCATAAATTTTTGGTCTTTATTTAACACGAGGACAGAAGATTTAATTAAGTTTTGGTATTTGTCCAGATTTCTATGTCCCAATTTTGGATTCAGAGACTACAAAACAAGTTGTTTCACTGCTATTAAAAACATGGAATAAAATGTTATTTGGAGACAATACATTCTGCTCACCTCCCAAAAAAAAAGGAAAATGCCGTGGAGATTACAAAAAACAAATGTGGAGCAGGAATACTCCTAAACTCTCTCTCCTCCTAGCATGGAAAACACAGATCCATTTACAAATGTTTTGGGTTATAAGTGGAAATGATAGGAAAAAGTGAAAAAGAACTTCCTATACCTTTGTCCAAAACACAAATGCAAGACTTTTCTGAAGTCTCCAAAAATTATTTGGTGGCTACAAGCATTTGTAAAACTATTAAAAATGAAATACAAAAGGGTTGCTTAGCAGAATTAACACTGATGAGCTCATGTACCAAAAAGACCTCCCTGGACAGGTTCTCTCTCCAGTTACCAAGTCAGAGGGCCTTGCACACATCCTGATGACTGAATTTAGGTGTATCTAATAGCCATTCACTTGATGCATTCACCAGTTGACAGCAATGTTTACTCAACAGTAAACTCCATGAATTTTGTTGGGACAATTTCTCATGCTTGTCATTGGCTTTGATTTCAGTAACTAGCATGGTTCCTGACACGCAGCAAACTCACAGTTACCATCTGTTGAACCTAACTAAATTAGGAGATACATGAACATGCTTAATTTGAAATCTAGGCAGACTTTTATAAATATTTTAACCATGACATTCCAGATAGCATTCTTCGACAGCAATTCTTTAGCTCCACAAGAAGGCATTAACTCTACTTCAATTTCATTAAAGGGCCATGATTACTTATTCGTCTATACATATCTTACCTGAACAATAACTGGGTAGCCGCAGGTTTCATTTCTAGCCCTGGTCATAGATACTGCCAGCACAAGGTCTGGATTACTCACCAGGTGAAAAGTCCTTAAGAAAATAGGTCACATTACAAAGCAGCATGATCAGATTAGATTCCTTCTGTGTCACTTATCAGTGTATTTCGTCTCAGCTCAAAACATGATCTCTGATAACATAACACTTTATTTTTACCTTATGATTTGCATGACCCTAAGCATTCTCAGCAGAGAGTGCTAGAAGAACACGGCAGAAAGAAAGGGCTTTCCTGCTCTTTATGGCCACTGCCTGGATCAGCTGTTGGAGGCAAAGACATCCAGTGATGCTCTGCTCCAGCCAGGTTCCCAGATCACATGGTCTGTCCACACCTTGAGGACCCTGGCCTGCTTGGTGACAACCTGCTCACTGCCCTCCTGACATGGACACCACGTGCTTCCGGCCTCCTGTTGTACCAGCATCCCTACTCCCTTTGCATGCCAGAGTGCCCAGCAACCAGCCACACTCCCACAGATGTTCCAGAGGGTTCCTCCTGCTTGCCTAGCAACCACACACCAACTATGGCGAGGCACACAGTGCAACTCAGTGCCTGGGAAAAGATGTTTAATAGAAATGGAATTCTCTACGGGTGTCTGCTAGATAGTATAATCCAAGATTCTCCACTTCTCACCAGAATATCAGAGCAAATGGGTTTCACTATCCAACACCATATTTGTGTACATAATATGTAATAGTTAATGTTTTATCATACTTTAATGATGCTTTACACTCTGCTTTTCCTATTTAAATCACTGTGTGGTTTCTATCTCAAGAATATACCCAGACAAATGCACCCTCCTTGTCCATTTTACATTTATTGAGATGCAGTGAGAATGATTATGTGGGTTCTGGAATAATGTTGTGTAGGTTTGAACCCCGGGACCACATCTTAGTAGCTATGTGGCTTTAACAAATCATTGTCTCAGTTTCCTATTCTGTACTATGGGGTAATGGTGCATAATGTGGAAATAAAATGAGTTGATGTATACAAAAAGGCTTAGAATAACAGCTTCTATTAATGGTTGTGGCTTCTTTATATTTCTCCCTTAAGTTCTTTTGTCCAAAGAAACTTTTCCTAAAAGTTTAAGATATATATATTGAATTTTTAAAGTGATTTTAATTAGAGCTAACATAAAGCCCCCTTAATGAAAAGCAAAATGAAAATTTTTGAACTAAAATCTTTGAATTCATTTCCTTGCAACACTTAAAAGCCAAAATAAGCCAAACAGTCAATGTTTTTGTCTGTATAGAAAAGCTAATTCTTTATTTCTGCCAACATGGTTACATTAGAGACCAGTGGTGGCATTCCTGATGTGGAAAATATAACTCATCTTGAAAACAACATGTAATGCTGTGGGAATAAGGGAAAGGGTAGAAGGTATAAAGGGATCCATTAAAAAATAATATATTTTTCCTTTAAAGATTTAAAAACCTCCAAATTTCAAATCAAATTTCTGAACATAAAATGATACATTTTGATTGTAAAGAATTTACAAAATACTTGAAAATACTGTAAAACATATAATAGAGCTTTAAAATCCACTCATGATCCTATAAGATAATCACTATTAATCAAGCAATGTGTTTCTTCTTAAATCCAAATGAGGCATCATCTTAAATCCAAAATGGATATTCAATTTTATGCAATATCTTTTCAGAATTTATTGAAATTGAATGCTGCAAGAGAGCTAGTATTCCATATTGCTCATCTCTGTGGCCTCAGCATGCTGTATTTTTATTGCCACTCAATATGATTTTCCAAATAAATGACTGATTTACACTTTCTTTAATGACCTACCAAAGTGACAAGACAAGTCCCCTCATTCTCGATGTTTTTGCTACCTGGAATAATGCTGCTGCTTCTCCCACATTTTAATGCCATGCTCGGCCATTATAATGTTGGCTTGTCTTCTCCTTTTTGAAAAGTACTGTTGACTGGCACTGGCCCATAGCAGAGCTGTGCTATTCTGCAGGACGCCTGAGCTTACAGACTTCCACATAAAGCCTCCTATGTGCCAAACAGCAAGTCAGAAATGCTCTGCAGCTCGGCAGTGCCCAGCATAATTCGAATGCCTCTTTCATTAACCCATGGTATGAGCACATGCAGGTCACTTAATCTCTTTGAGCATCAGTTTATCTTGTTTTGTGATCAAGTGACTAAGACACAAAGATCTCTTTCAGCTCCAAATTTGATAGCACTGCATTTTCTCTTATGTAATTTTCAGTCCTATTGAGGGGACTTTTGTCCCTGAGGATGTCATATTTTCCTTTAGAGACTAAATGATTAAATCAGATTTTACCACCATTGAAAATAAGAGAAAGATGCCATATTATCTCAAAAGCTGACCCAGACCATTCTGTGTGGCTGGGAACCAAGTGGGTATGTTATGCCACACCCCACTCAACTTCTAGGGTCTCCTCATTCGTTTCTATCATTGCCCACCTACATTGTGTGTTATGCCAGAAAAGCTGTGTTCTCAATCATAGTTTCACGTAAGAGGTTTTGCTGCAGGCTGGACCGATGGCTCAGTGGTTACAGCGCTTGCCTGGCATGTGTGACGACCCAAGTTCGAAACCCAGAACAATGTACACAATGAAATGTCAGGGCAATGAAAGCCACATGAGAAAGTAAATAAAATTGAGTCTCTCTCTCTTTCTCTCTCACTCACTGTCCCTCTCTCTCTTAAAAAAAAAAAGAGAAGTTTTGATGATAATTGCATAAGATATCAGACTTTCCACATGTTTTCTATTTGAAATAGAAGGTCAAAACAAAAAAAGCAATTTAAGACCCAAAAAATAGCATGGAAAGACTAATGGTACAAAATTCTTGGCACAGTGATAGTCATTGATACCTTCTATTATGTTGGCACTGATTTATTTTACATTTTATTTGTGCAAATCCTGGATGGGCAGTTTCCTCCCCAGATGCTGACTTATTTTTTTGCCTGGGCAAAATATGGAGAATTAAAAAAAAATAACTTAAATGTAATGTTCTACATGTTTCTGCCATGTAGTTTAAGCAAAAGTTTTACAGTCCTCACTGGCTTATCAGAACAGATGAATTTCAATGTCCAATTACATGAAAAAAAACAAAGCAATATGACAAGGGCAAATATAGGATGAACCTCAAAATTAGTGTCACTGGGCAGACAGACTTCTGCCAGGAGGAATCTGTTGCCCTGAATCCTGCCCACACTCATCATATAAAACCTCCTCTGCCCCCATGTGTCTCAGGTCCCTACAGGGTAATTCATGTGCTCATGAGCAAATCCTATTCCACTGGCCAGGGCCCTACCACTCGACCTCTTCTCTCTGGACTGACATTTCTAATGAGAGATCCATCAATATTAACATTTCCCTACCATGAACTACCCCTTTCTGTTCTGGCTTGACATGGGAAGGCCTAAAGATGACAAAGTTGCAGAGTGTTCTATAAGTGAAAGGCGACTGGAAAAGACTTTTTTGTTTCCCATGGTTAGGTTTTTGCAATGCAGAAAGCTTATGGCCCAACACTTCATAGTTTTGCGCAAACTTGTCTTTCTGTTTTTCCTTGAACTATCTTTTCCTCCTGCTGCTCTTCATAGCATTCAAGAATAAATAGGACTCAGAAATAGAGCTTTCTCTCTTCCAAGGAGCATGTGTTTCTGGGCCAAACTCACTGTGCTTGGCTTATTCTTGCCTTAGGATCACATTGTTCTTTGCGGAATGAGCATGCATATCCACCTGAATTGATCAGCTATGCTCAAATTCCAGTTTGGGCTTAAGCAGGGATCACCTCTGCCCCTACTCTAATACAGAAAGACGAGGCAGTAAGATGTAGTGCAAAATACAATATAAGGTTGGGTAGCACTAGGAGGTCAGCTCCATAAGGACAAGAATTTTTATCTGTTTTGTTCTTTGCTGAAGCACCAGCCCCCAAGACACTGCCCTTGATATCCTTTTGCAAATGAATGAATGAATGCTGCTCATATACAGCAAATCTTTCATGGGAAGAAGAATCTACTATCATCCTAGCTCCACATTGCAAAACCATTTAGCCCAGGCATAGGCTAAAGAACATAATTACCTGCTCTAACCACATAGTCGACTACCCAGTCTTCTCTAAGACAAGAAAAGACTGGTGAGGGTTCCTTGCTAGAGATTTTGCTCATGTCAGTAAGTGAACAGAAGGGCAGCCTCCTTCTCTGCCCAAGCTGGGGTGGATGCTACCACCTGCTGAATGAAGCTTGTACAGCTTCTCTCAAAGCACAGATTCAAAAACCTTGAACATTGCAGATCTTTCAAGAATCCAATGAAAGTCATAGCTCTTTCCCAGAAACAAAAAGTTGTGTACAGATGCCCAAAGATACATTATGTACAGTATTTCAAGAGATATGAAATGGTTCCTGCAGCCCCACCATATAACACAAACGGTAAAATTTGAAACAAAACTATCTAAAAATCAGAGTTGCTGGGCTCGGTGGTGCATGCCAATAGTTCCAGTGGCTAGGGAGACTGAAGCAGGAGGATTACAAATGCAAAACCAGCCTCAGCAACTCAAGAGGTACTAAGCAATTTAGTGAGGCCCTGTCTCAAAATAAAAACAGGTTGCTGAGGCTGGAGGGGTGACTCCGGGGGTAGAGTGTTTGCTTGGCATGTGCGAGAACCTGGCTTTGAACACCAGCACCACAGACACCACTAAGTGTCAGAAAAACAAAAACCAGATGAAAAAAATGAATAAAATTGATTCCCTCTCTCTCTAAAAAAACATGGAATTAATTTTTCTTATTAAAGAAATGTTCAAACATGCACAAAAACAAAGAAAAATGTGTAATGAACCATCATGGACCCAGAAACTAACAACATTCTGCTATTCCTATTTCATCATTTGCCTCAACTTCTCAAATTTTTATTTTGGCTAGGATTTAAAGTAAATCCAAGATAATTTGCAATTTTATCTGTAAATACTACAATATGTATCCAACTGAACAAGATTTTTCTTTATTACTTTTAACATACACATTAAAATTATTAACACTTTCTTAATATCATCTGATAGCCAAGTTTTTTAAACTTTCTCCTGATTGCATCAAAAATACTTTTAGTCAGTAGTTGGTTTGAATCTGGATCCAAGGGCAGACATGAATTAAGCTGATATTTTTTCTAATAATTAGTTTTTACTTTGTGATTAGAATCCACATCAGGTTCTTATTTTATGAAGGAAGAGAAAATAGAGAAGATATACATCTGGGGAGAGGCTGGGATTAAGTTAAAGTACCAAAAATTTTAAAAATTTGAGACGTCTTAGAATTCTCACTTGATTGTTTCATATCATAAAGATAAATTAGGTGAGAGTCTAATCTTGAGCCCAATGACTAGGTTAAATTATGTACCCAGTAGATCAGATTGACCATTTCTTATCAGAAACTGATGGCAGGTAAATTATATGTAGCTTATCTAGTATTTATATTTTTCTTTCTCCTTTAGCTAGGATAAAGAAGCATCAAATTAAACAGAAAATCCAAAGCCTTCAAATGTACCCCTGTTTGTTCCATGGGTTCCATGCCTGACCTCTTTGGGTCCCATTCACCTTTTGCTATATCCATTCTTGAATATAATGCATTTACCTGCTGTCTTGCTTGTGTATCCAGCGTTGATGATTATCATTAGATCTCTTTTCCACCAAAACTACCTCTGCACCTGAATGAAGGTCGGAACTTTGCAACCCCAAAACAAGCTGAGGAGCAGCATGGCTTATAATTTGCCCATCTCTGTATTCAAACTGCTGCCAGCAAACCTTCTGCAATTTACTATGCTTTGGAGAATGGCTGAGATAAAGAAAATTCTGTCAGTGTAGGAAAATGTCCCAAGCATTTGATGCACTGGAGATGGTAAGTTCCATTGATGACAGCCCCACTGTGCACCATGTTAACCTCGCAATGGTGAACATAGCATAGAACAAAAGCAAAGTTGTTACCATTGCACTTCTAAGCAGACATAAAAAGTAGAATTCCAAGTTTGTTTTGTAAGAGAAATAAATGTTTGTCTTAGGGAACATATGAGAAATTCATCAGCAAACAGAAAAGTTCAATTGAAGAAACAATTTAAAGAGGAAGAATTGAAAATCAAAAAAGAAGTGGAGAAGAAGAGACATGTAGAATAAAAAGAGAAACAAAGGTGTTCTATGCAAATTATGATCATTTCCACCCACTATCCATAGTCTCCATGTTTTTCAATCTCCCCTCACGATTCACAGAATAACGTAACAGAAAATAATGATATATTAACAAATTAATTTAAAGGGGGTCTGTTACTTAAGATCTTAAAGCACTAAGCAGACTAATTTTTTTTTCAGGGCTGAGGATCGAACTCCGGCCCTTACACATGCTAGGCAAGCGCTCTGCCGCTGAACTAAATACCCAACCCCTAAGCAGACTTTTAAAACATGTTAAATATCACAATGCACTGGCAATTAAATTAATCTAAAGAAATCTATTAAACCCGTACTATGCACATGGTTAAGGGCTATTAGAAGTGCCCAAAGTGTTTAACTCACATATTCCAATAACCTCTTCTAATGTTAAAAAGCAAATATCTAAAGATTATGGAATAATACAAAGTACTATAGTTTCTTATAATTTCACTGAACATTGAACATAAAGAAGAAATTGCCGTTTACTACTTTCTTGAAGGCATCAGAGCATCCTACCCGCTTATTCATTCAACAAACATAGAGTCTCTATGTTAAGATCTCAGGAGGCAAAGGTGAATGAGATTACTGTTTAGAAAATAAAGCATTATGACCAAGAAACACACTACACTGCACAAAATGAGCCGAAAGAAAAGCACCTTCCCACTGACGCTGGTGAGTATTAAAATCAAAAAAGTAAAATGAAAATGAGCATTTTGGTATAAACAGTGGTTAACAGCAATGAAAACACTCGGAAAAATGCTTGTCCCAAGATGACAGAGACTAAGACTGGGAAGGACCCTCCAACAAGAATCCTTTGTAGATTTTTACCTGGGCTTCTTTTGTGGTTCCACATTTTCAAAGAGTTCTTCCGTTTTCTTTGGAAAGCTGACACCCTCATCAAAGTCCTGTGAAGTGTCCTGCCAGGCATACCTGAGAAGCGTGTGACAAGCTTCCAGTCGGAGATGGGCTCTTGCATGTGAATCTCTTTCAAGGTTCAAAAGTAAACACAAGTCTAAGAATTCTGATTTGTGATCACAGAATTTTCTCTGAGGAATAGTTAATCATAGCCTGATCCACTACAGTTGATCCACCACAGGATGTTGGTGGATCTATAAATCACATTTCCATAATGATATGTAATGTTAGAAATCCACATCTTACTAATACATAATTTAAATCTTTTAATATAAGGCTATAAATAAAATCCTTCTTTCACATAATAAACAACATCCATCTCTGTTATATTTATGAAAAATATGGGGACGTGTTATATTTCAAAAAGTAGGAAGATAAGACTACTCAGCAGTTTGAGAAATTCATAGTGAGACTTCTCCTGCCTACCCTGTAAGTGGGTCATAATTCTGTCTGGAACAGTATAGTTTAGAATTCTGAGTTCCATAATGTTTATTCAATAGACCATGTTAAGGAATATTAATTAACTTAAATTTTTCTCTCAAAAGAAAAATCTAGAGACTCAAATAGCATCTGCACATATATGCCAGCTTTTAATAAAGAATAATACACTAAAACTTAGAATAAATAGTCAGAGTTTGAATAATTGAACCAGACTCCCAACTTGTTAAGACAAGTATATGAAATGGGAGCAGTAGCCACTGTACAGATCTCTATATATTAAGTTTTAGGCTGTTGTTGAGAGCACATTTGCTCTGAGAAGGATCGTGGCAATATAAGTACTACTTGGTTGAAGGCAAGAGAAACACATAGTCAAAGCAGCAAGCATATTTCAGTCCTCTAAATACGCACAAGTGTAAATAAAGTTCTCTGGGGAAGACTCTAATCACCAAGGTGCGGGTGATAATTTGATGTAACTATAAGCATTATCAAGTTATCAAAATCTTCAGGGACACTTTCTGTGCTAGGAGGGTTGACTGTACACTTTTCAAATGTAACAGCAACGTCGCATGTAAATATGAAACTGGAGGGTAAGATCTCCCTGCCTCATTCAGAACTGCCCTGCAAGTTTCTCAAAGCAAAATCTTACTAACAGTTGAACAACAACAGTGCCATCTTGTGTTAAAAAGTAAAAATGCAGCTTTCCCACCAATTCCATTCCTTGGCAGGGAAAAAAGTTCTTAGTTTTAACAAACTTAGCAAAGTGCAGACAAGAGTCTTTGCCTATATCCAGGGGTTTAATTTTCTTACTTGGAATTTATCTACCAGCTCTTGAGTTACCCAGCAAGTGAAGTATAATCAAATAAATTTAGGAAGTTGTCTTTAAATCTGTCTTGTTTTACTAATTCATTTGTTCACTCATTCATTCATTCATTTATAGAATTAACCATTCATTAGTTATTCATTGCTTTAACCAATATTTGTTGAACATTTATTATATTCCAGCCCAGAGTTCGAAGTGTTGGGGATCTAGTGGTGAACAAAATAGCTAAGCTCTCAGATTCATGGAGCTTACATTCAAGTGGGAAAAAGAGGTATAATAGGTAAATGATTAAATAAACAAAATAAGTGCCATTAAGTAGAATAAAACAGAATATTGTAGTGGAAATTCTTTGTGGTTTACTTTAGCAATGGATCAGAGAATGCTCCTCTGAGTTCTGAGTTGAGACCTCTAAAATGGGAAGGATCAGCTACGTAAGGTTCTAGAGGGAAAGCATTCTAGGCAGAGGAAAAAAAAACAGTTGGAAAGGCTCTAAATCAAGAGTATGTCTGGCCCATTTGTGGAACAGAAAAACATTAGTGTTACAAATGTGCAATAAATGAAGGGAAAGGCAGTCCTGGATGCAGAGGGCAGGGCCCGTTCCTGTAATCTGGCTACAGAAATAGAAAGAAATGAGGAAGAAATGAGAATATCCCCCCCAGGCTCTGTGATCCAAAAGTCTTTTATTCCCGTACAGTGTCAATGCAGAGGTGCAGAGGTTAGTATTCCTGGAGTTCTTTTCCATTGTGTTTCTTATTATTCTTACCAGAAATTTTACATAGATAAGCAATAAAAAAGGTTCCTTGCAGAATTATGTTTTCTCCTCTCACTTTATGGACATCCCTCTTTAAATCATCCTAATTCTCAAACGTGAAAATCTCCAAACAAGCACATTGAAGAAATTCTGGGGCATTCTCACAAGAATTTTCTAAAGTAAGTTGAAAGAACGAGTGACAGTTACCCTGGAAGAGAAACAACCCAGGGCACTGGTAAATAAGGATTTAAGGACTGTCAAGGAGGAGAGGAACAGAGCTGTGAAAGAGATGAAGTCATGGGCTCCAGGTGATCGAAACACGTGATCATTTAAACACTAGAACAGGCTGACTCGTGAAATAGTGAACTCCCTGCTACTGGGTGTGTTCAAAAGAAGCTGTACCAAAACAGTCTATTTGGAATGTTCTCAGTGGACTCAGTCACTCTTCACCACAAGGACTCGGGTCTTGATGAAATCTTGATTCTGAACAATAAGGTCTTTTACTCTCACAGATGTTTATTTTTTCATAAAAAGACTATTAAAGGCAGATGATACATTCTTTTTTTTTTTTTGTACTTGACACAAGGGATTTAAATTACAAAATAAATTTCCATTTCCCCATATCGGTTATTTGTGCAAGGAACGCACCCCAGTTGTTCACTATGATCTTTAGAATGAAAATGACATTGCCCACTAGGGTCAGGTCTCCAGGCCTAAAAGGAACTAAGCAGCCTTCCAGGTTCTGTTGTTCTGACAATGGAGGTCACACAAGGGTTCCAGTCACTTTCTCAGCTGCCTGTTTTAGGAGTACCAAGAACCTGAGAAGGACGAATGTGACGATGCGTTGGTATGTCGGCCTGACTGCAGTCTTCCACACTGGATATTCTTCATTTTTGTGTATCAGTTTGCATTGTTAAGAGACAGTGCAATAGCAACAGGCCTCCCACCCCATTTTCTATTTAGATGATACATTCTTTAGGAAAAAAAAATAAAAGGGAATGTTAGGAAAGTTTGTGGTCTGTTCCCTAACTATTGTGGAAGATGCCATATAGGACAAGTTATTCTTTGAAAAATGCCTTCTGGTGCTTTGTCAATGTCAGGATAGGAACAAATGAATCACTCATCAAAATCAGGAAATGTATTTCCCAAAATAGAAGTAATGTTCTTATAATTGAAGATAGAAATAGTCTATTAAAAACAGTTTGTTAACAGTGATAATTAATTTTCACAATTACTGCAATGGTAATTGATGAGGTATTTTTGGTTTTATAATTTGGAAATACACTCAATCATTCCTTTGTTCATTTAGCAAATGATGATTAAAGTAAGTTATTCTGCTCTTCACAGAGCACATGTGACAGAGTCTTTCCCTTCAATGACATCCCAGGTTGGTTGGGGAGAGAAGAGGAATTGATAAGTCTGTTGCTACAATCACTCCGATTGGTTTCAATGATGGGTCATTCTACAATGGATGCAAGGCAAGCAAATGCACTCTGGGTGGAATGACATTAATATTTGGCTCAGAGCCCTGCAATAGAACATAACTGGAATGCTCCACATTCAGGTGACAGTTTGTTGCTACTCAGCCAGAGTTTGGGGGTCATGTGGCAGAAAGAAAAGCACGAAGGGAAAGTGTGTATGGGGTGCAAATGATTGTCAGGGACAGGCCTGGGGGAGGGTCAGAAGAGACTGTGATTCCAGACTAATTTTTTTTCTGTCTGCAGTAGACAGTCATTGAATAACTGAAAAAGACTGTGTATTACAAAGATAATTGTCCACAGATTGAACTTAAGGGTGAGTTAGAAGGAGACACTATGGAGACCGAGGACAGTCAGAAAGCTGTTTCACTGAGTCTACTCCAGCACCTAGGGGCTGGAGTGGTGGCTCAGTGGTTATGCGCTTGCCTGGCATATGTGAGGTCGCACGTTCAAACCCCAGCCCCATGAACATGAAGTGTCAGAGCAACGGAAGGCACATGAAAAACAATAAAAAATTGATTCTTTCTTTGTATATCTCTCTCTCTTAAAAAAAAAAAAAGAATCTAACTTGGCCTATGTTAGGGAAGAAACTTAATTGTTCCTGAAGTCAATGTTGATGGAAACAAAACATGAAGAAATCCTTCAATAAATGCCATAATGCTAAGATTATAGTCTAAAAAATAGTAACATTATAACAATATTACCAAAAGTAGAACATTGTGATGGTTGAGCAATGAAATTATAGTTCTATTTTTTGTCGGAAAACTAATTAAATACATGCTCTTCACGTTCACGAACTTGGCATGGGCTCCCCATGCTCTGTGCTCTTATCAGGCTAAAGAACTGAGTTTAAAATAGCAGCCTAATAGCTTTTCTGACTACATTGCTTACTTACAGGATCTCACTGGAAGCATTAGCTGTTGTTGAAACGTCCTTTTGCATTTGCTTTCCCTCTGGTTCTTCAACTTGCTTCTCTTCTCCAAAAATTGCTATAGGTTTATGCACAGCAAGCTTGCTTCCAGACACAAACTCACTTTGGACTTCTAGAACAAGAGCTGAGCAGAAATACACAAATTGCAAGGACATTAGTTACGATCACCATGAATTTGAAAACACATGCTAACACACAAAGGCAAAAAATTCCAGCCATTTGGTCTATTCATAAGTTGCTCTTTAAATTAAGAAGTTGGATTTCTTTTAATTTAACATTAGTAGATTCTTCCTTCTCAAGATACAGTTAGTTGACACTCCCAGGACCCCACACCTTGACCATGCCCACCTAGGCCTCTAGCCCTGACTGTGGCAGGCATGCAAGTCACCCCCAAGGACCCCACACAGGACCCTACAGGCTACCACCCAGGCCTCTGCCCAGTAGGTGCACAGGACACCCCCAAATACCCTATGCCTGGACCCTGTCCACCCAGGCCCAGGCCTCTGGCCCTGGTACCAGTACACAGAACACTCTCAAGGACCCCACATTGGGATCCCACCTGCTCAGGCTCAGGACACCAGCCATGGCAGGTGCACAGTACACCCCCAAGAACCCCACCCAGGACCCCACTCACTGCCACCCAGGCCTCTGGCCCAGAAGGCACACAGGATATCCCAGAGGACCCCATATCCAGACCCCACCAGTCCAGAGGTAGGCCTCCAGCCCTGGCAGGTGTACAGGACACACCCAAGGACCCTGCACCCAATGCCTGCCTAGCCAGGCCTAGGACCCAGCAGGCATGCAGGATACCCCTGAAGACCACAGACCTGGACCTCACCCCATCATGGACCAGCCAAGGACTCCAGCCCTGGTCTAGTAGGCACACCTGAAGACTGGCACCTGGACCCTGACCAGCCATCATGCATACCTGACGGTCCAATTATGTTGGACCCATCCCCACCAGCAAAGATACCAGGCCCCAGCACAATGTGTAGGCAGAGCTTCTCCAGTCTACCTTGTATCTCCCAGTAGCCAGGACCCAGATAAGCACCCTAGCCACTGAGTATCAACAACCCTGTGGGCTGCCCCCACAACACCACCAGGTTCCATATATGAAATCTGAAGCCTAGATCCAGAAGGTGCACCAAAATGAGGCTCCAGGCAGAAGCAGCTTTCTGGAAGAAGGTAGTGATCAGAGAAGCAATATGTGACCTGACCCTTTGACCTGCAAGGAGAAAGCACCAAAGATCTGCCTTGCATCCACACAGGGAACCTCAATTCAAAGATCCAGAAGAAGACTTTCAAAGATGAAAAATCAAATTAGAAAAATTCTGCCTCAAACCCACAACTCCCCTACCAAGGAGTTCATGGACAGGGAGCAGGATGAAAACCTAGAAAAAATTAGCAATGATCTGAATGAACAATGAATTAAAGATTTAATGGATGACAAAAGAAAACTCAAGATGAAAAACTCCATTATCAAATAGACATACTGAAAAATGAAGTAAAACTAAAATGTGCAATCAATCACATCAGAGAAGTGATGGAAGAATTTAATAGTAGGCTAACTTCTATAAAAACCAGGACCTCAGCCCTTAAAGAAAGAACTTCAACAATGAAGGTAGCCAGAACAAGTTTGAATGCAAGGATGACCCCCCCCAAAAAAAAGAAAGAAACTCACAGAACATGAACAGAATTTTTTAAATGTCTAGGATGAAATCAGAAGACGTTAAGAATAATTGGGATACAAGAAGAAATCAAAAGGCTTAAAGAATGTTCTCAACAAAATAAAGAAAATGTTTCCCATATTAGAAGTCAGATATACTCATCCAGGAATCATATATGAGAAGCTCACCAAGACATATCATATTCAAAACGTATAACAAGGAAATCAAGGAAAGAATATTAAAAACTGCAAGAGAGAAACACCAAATCACACTCGGAGGCAAACCAATAAAGATCATGACTAACTTTTCAGCTCAGACTCCAGAAGCAAGAATCCTGGGTGCAGATCTTTCAATGTCTGTATGACAACCTACAGCCAAGAATACTACACCCAGAAAAGCTCAGCTTCTAATTCAGTGGGGTGATATGAACATTTCATGATAACATCAAAGTTGCAGCATTCATGAACAGAAAATCAGCATTACAAAGAATCCTCAAAGATAAACTCCAGATAGAAGAACAAGCAAACAATCCTCAAAACTCTCAAACAGAGGAAATTCCATGAAGGCACACACTATCAATAGACAACCAAGACAGCACAGAACTTACCAATAAAACACAATGACTATGAACCACAACTACATAACTATCCTAACACTGATGTGAATGGTTTCAATGCACCAATCAAAACACACAGATTAGCAGATTGGATCAAAAAACAAAATCCAACAATATGCTGCTTACACGAGACCCACATTACAGTTGATGACATCCACCAACTGAGGGTGAAAGGATGGAAAAATATCTACCAGGTGTACAGCCCAAGAAAGCAAGCTGGTGTTGCAATACTTATATCCAACAAAATAGATGTCAAACATAAACTAATCAGAAGAGATAAAGAAGGCCACATCCTAGTAAAGGAAACAATATAACAGGAAGATATAAGTACAGTAAACATATACTCTCCAAACACCAATGCTCCCAATTATGTGGATAAATTACTCCATAACATAAAACCACTTGTGGAACTCAACACAATATACTGGGAGACTTTCATATTCCTCTATCTCTAATAGACAAATCATCAAAGCAAAAAAACAAACAAAAACCCAAAAAGATCTCCAGCCTAACAGCTCTATAAATCAAATGGACTTAGTAGACATCTATAGAATATTCCACCCCAAAGTGGCTGAGTATGCCTTCTTCTCAGCAGCTCATGGACCTCATGGACTCTTCTCCAAAATAGACCATATTCTATCTCACAAAGGAAATCTCAGCAAATATAAAATATGATATTATTCCATGGCATCAGATCATGATGCCATAACCTTAGCAATTAACAGTAAAAATTATAACAGAAAATAAACACATACATGGAGATTGAATAATACTCTATGAAATGAAGAACAGATCCAATAAGACATGAGAGCAGAAATCAAGAAATTCTTGGAAGTGAATGAAAATGAAGACACAACACATTGAAACCTCTGGGACAGCAATGAAAGCATTTTTAAGGGGAAAATTTATAATACTGAGTGCCTACATTGAAAATGAGAAGAGATTGCAAATAAATAAGCTCATGTTTACCTCAAATACCTACAAAAAGAAGAACAATCTAATCCCAAAGCCAGCAGAAGACAGGAAATAATCAAGAACAGAGCTGAAATCAATTAATGAAATCAAGAACAAAAAAAAATAATAAAAAAGAATCAACAAAGCAAAGAGGTGGTTCTTTGAAAAATCAAAATAAAATTGACAGACCCCTTGCCAATCTCACTAAGAGATGGAAGGAATTGAAGCAAATCAACAGCATCACCAATGAAAAGGAGTGATCACCACTGACCCCACAGAAATCCAACAGATTATCAGAACATATTCTGAAAAACTATACTTCTCTAAATTAGATAATCTGGAAGACATGGACAAATTTCTAGACACACACAACATCCCCATATTGATGCAGGATGATATTGAAATCCTAAACAGCCCAATAACAGGCACTAACATGCATGTAGCAATTAAAAGCCTTCCAAAGAAGAAAAGCCCAGGACCAGATAGATTCCCTGCAGAATTTTACCACTCCTATGAGGAGGAGTTAACACCTCTCCTTATTAAGCTATTCCAAGAAGTTGAAAAGGAGGGAACCCTACCAAACACTTCTTATGAGGCAACCATAACTCTGATACCAAAACCCAACAAAGACATATGAAAAAAGAAAACTATAGACCAATATCTTTGGTAAACATCAGTGCAAAAATCCTTAATTAGGTTCTAGCAATACGAAATTAGAAACACATCAAGAAGATTATTTATCACAATCAAATGGGTTTCATTCCAGGGATGCAAGGCTGGTTCAACATACACAAATCAATAAATGTGATTCATAACTTAAAAGAATTAAGGATAAAAACCATAGGTCATCTCAATGGAAGTAGAAAAGGCCTTCAATAAAGTCCAGCACCCACTTACGCTCAAAACTCTAGAGAAGAGAGAGAGCAAAGGAACTTAACTATGTAAAGGCTGTATCTCACAAAACCTCAGCTAGTATAATACTAAACAGAGAAAAGCTGAAAGCATTTCCACTAAACTCTGGAACAAGACAAGGCTGCCCATTCTCACCACTTTTATTCAATATAGTCCTTGAGAACCTAGCCAGAGTAATCAGGCAAGAGAAGGAAACCAAAGGGATATGAATAGGAATAGAGGAAGTCAAGCTATCCCGTTTTGCTGATGACATGATCCTAAATCTGGAAAACCTAAAGAACTCCACCAGAAAACTGGTTATAAACAGATATAGCAAAGTTGCAGGCTAGAAGATCAACCCCCATAAATCAATAGCTTTCCTATACACTAATAATAATAGGGCAGACAAAGAACTCAGGAACTCAGCCCCATTCACAATGTCCTCAGAAAGAATAAAATACTTGGGAATTAATCTAACAACAGAAGTAAAGACCTCTACAATGAAAATTATTGAACACTGAAGAAAGAAATTGAAGAAGACCTGAGAAGTTGGAAAGATGTTCCATGTTCTTGATTAGGCAGAATTAATATAATTAAAATGACCATTCTGCCAAAAGCACTACACACATTCATGCAACCCCCATCAAGATACCAAAGTCATTCTTTATAGATTTGGAACATCAAGAACTCCAGAATAGCCAAATCATTACTAAGCAAGACTGATGAAACAGGTAGTTTTTTGCAACAACAGATCTAAAACTATACTATAGAACTATGCTAACAAAAACAACATGGTACTGGTATCAAAATAGGAATGAAGTCCAATGTATGGAAAAGAAGACTCTGAGATAAACCCACAAATCTTTAACCATCTGATCTTTGACAAAAGAGGTCAAAATAAACATAACATGGAGGAGAGACAGCCTATTCAACAAATGGTGCTGGACAAACTGGATAGCCATTTATAGGAAATTGAAGTTAGACTTTATCTCACACTTTGCACAAAAATCAAATCAAATGCATCAAGGAACTAGGAATTAAACCAGCTACCATACAACTGCTAGAAGAAAAATTAGGACAAACACTCCAGCATATGGGAGTTGGCAACAACTTCCTCAACAAGATTCCAAAAGTAAAAGGATTAAAGTCAAGAATCAATGAGTTGAATGCCATGAAATTAAATAACTTTTGCTCAGCGAAGGAACTGGTCAAAACTGTGAAGAAAGAATGTACAAAATGGGAGATAATCATGGCCTGTGATTCCTCCAACAGGGGACTAATATACAAAATTTACAAATAATTCAAAAAACTTAATATCAAAAACACAAACAATCCAATCAATAAATGGGCCAGCGAGCTAATCATAAACTTCTCAAAAGAGGAAATCAAGCAAGCCAATGAATACACAAGAAAGTGTCCTAAATCACTAGTAATCAGAGCAATGCAAATCAAAACCACAATAAGATTTCACCTCACTCTAGTCAGATTGGCAAAGATGAAGAATGTAAACAGTGATAGATGCTGGAGTGTTTTGGGGGAGATGGGAACACTAGCACACTGTTGGTGGAACTGCAGACCGGTACAGCCACTCTGGGTTGGATTCTCTGTATGAACCAGCTGTCTCTTTTCTGAGTTTTTTTTTTTCCCAGATGAATCAACACGTTACAGTGACACAGCAAAATCAATGTTCACAGCAGCTCAATTTACAATAGCTAAATTATGGAATCAATCCAGATGCCTCTCACTGGATTAATGAATCCGAAGCTCTGGTATATATATTTCAACTGAGCTATTAAAAACAACAATATTGTGACCTTTGAAGGTAAATGGATAGCAATGGAAGGAATCATACTGAGTGAAGTTATCCAAACTCAGAGAAAGATTCAAGGGTTAAATGTTTTCCCTCATTTGTGGAGGCTAGAATAAAATTCAGGCTTGGATGAAAGGTTGTCATACTCATGTATTATACCCAGCATAGGCATAGCAACACATAATCTAGGAGAACCATAGAGATGTAGAGGGGCAGGGTGGCCTGGCGAGGTGGGGTGGGGGTAGAGGGAGGGAGGATCGAGAGGGATCTAGGGAGACAGTCAACAATGTAGCATACTCCTTACTCCCCCAGAAGCTGAATAATATTTACACAATCATTTAATTCTGGAAAATTCACAATATAAACAATTATATCAGTTGTAGGGGCAAAATACAGAAGAATCAAGAGACTTGGGTATGAGTAACTCTGGTTTAGAAGCAAATACATATTACATTGTTACTTTATATGCATTTATGATTGTCAATAACTTGACTCCTTAATACAAAAAGAAAAATGAAATTAAAAAAAGATACTATTAGTCAAAAGTACTAAAATAGGTCTTTCAAAAATGAGTTAATTATTCTATACTCTAACTCTTCAAATGAGCTGTAGTATTTAGATATATGTCTCCAGATCATTCTCTGGGTTTTGAATTCATTAGTGAAAATCCCAAAGCCTTCAAAGACACATGAAAAGCTATTTTTTTTTTTGTACTGGGGATTGAACTCAGGGGTGTTTAATAACTAAGCCACACCCCCAACCCTTTTTATGTTTTATTTTGAGACAGGGTCTCCCCAAGTTGCTCAAGGACTCCTTAAGTTGCTGAGGTTGGCTTTGAATTTACAAATCCTATTGCCTCAGCCTCCTGAACCACTGGGATTACATGTGCGTGCCCCTGCACCCAATTCATATATGCAAAGCTTTACTGCACAGTTTTCAATACAAGTGACCAAGTAAGGTCTTTAATGATAATAATTTCTTTTCCTTTTTTTCTTTCTATATATAATAAAGGAGCACAAGGAAATAAGAGATGGTACAAAAGGGAAGTAAAAATCCAAAGATAGTTTTGGACATTCAAACATCATACTGCCATGAGACAACAGTCTTGTAAGTTGGGATGAAACAACCATGATTTGTGATTTTTTGAAAAGTCTTTTGCTCCAATTTAGTATACAAAAGATTTGTTCTGGCGAAAACACACCATTTGGAGACCTTAGGGGAATAGAGGCAGAAGACAAAGAAAACCAGCACAGGGAATCCTATTTCTCCCAACAAGCTTCACTTTGAGTATCTTAGTTGTCCATGGACGTTGCCCTTTGCTTAGTGCACTGTGACAGGGTGGCCTCCAATCTGAGGCAGAGCCACATGAACCTGGATATGGTTTCTGGGAGGTGTACCTATGGCCTAGTATTTGCTGAGATTCTTGCTGGGGAGCTTTCAGAAGTGGTCACCGAGCAGGGGTGAGATGACTGTAAAAAAAGACTATAAAGATGACCACTGAGTCATGTAAGGGCATCAGAGGGCCAGAGGGAACAGAGGGGAGCCAGGAGGAAGGTACCACCTACCCAGAGCGTCTCTGGGCCTAAACAATGGAATAGAAGTTGCCCCATCCATAGACTTAGGCCAGCAGAGCCCAGGAAACAAGAGGACCTACATGCCAAGTTCTTTCCTGTCATCCTAGAGAGAAAATAAGGCTATGGAGACTGAGAAAGCTGAAAGATCTCCCTAAAGAGACTAATTGAATTAAGTGGATGGGACAAAATTTACACCTGATTGGACATTTGTTTTTTCTTGTTGGAAATGCATGAGGCTCACAAAAACGTCAGATCAATTAAAGACAAAATAAAGAGATCATGTGCTTTTTGAACATTCAAATTTTAGTGTGAAAAATATGCAACCCTGATAAATATCTAAATTACTATAAACAGCTAAATAGCAAGGTGCATAGGTGAAATATGCCCTGTTCAAAAAATTTGATTTTAAATAAAATCATCAAAAAGTTTATTTTGGCACCATCTATTAAGATAAAATAATTTCATAGTCTGGGGATATAGCTCAGTGATAGAGTACTTGCCTTGCATGCACAAGGCCCTGGATTTGGTCCCCAACACCACAAAAGAAAATAACAGCAAGAGGAAGGAGAAGAATTCCAATGTTCACCTTCTTCCTTACGTGTGCTGCAGAAAGTTTGAATTTTGGAAATGTCAGATGTTAAGTTCCTGAGAAAGATTTCCTTCTTTTGCTGAGCAATGGACAGCTCCGGATTGATCCAATGTTCTCCACATGAAACATACACCTGTCAAAGAAAAAAGTCTCTGATCCATATATATGGTTCACAGCACAAGTATTTGTAATAGCAAAGACTGGAAACAATGACAAAAATCAAAATACTCTACAATAGGTGAATGGTCAATCGGTGGTGTCATGGAAAATTACTCAGTAATTAAAAAGTACAAACTATTGACAAAAATAATTTTGATAGATTTCAAATGGGGTAAGAAGAGTACTTCATCCCGTCTCTGCAACTCCCCTGAGTCTACAAGAATTTAAAAATTAAAAGGTTTAACAAATAAATTTTTATGAAAGGAGAAGAAAGAAGAAAGAACTAAAAGTGGTTGCACCCAGAGGTTGGCACACTGTGACTACAGTCTCAATCTGGTCAGCTGCTTGTTTTTGTAAATAATTTTTTATTGGAACACTGCTCTGCCATTTACAGGTCGTCTATGGCTAGTTTCATGCTACAGTAGCAGAAGTGATGTTTCGGTAGAGGCCATATAGCCCACAAAGCCTACGATATTTACTCTATGGCTCTTTACAGAAAATTTCTTACAATTCCTGGTATAAATGAACTTCTAAACACCAAAATGTTGATGTAGATATAATCATGGATGAGACATTTTCCTCTTTATTTTTCTTGTATGTATTTCATAAACATTCTTAAATGAATGGATATCTCTTTAAAGATGAGAAAAGATAGTCATAGACTGAGAAAGACTTGTATGAAGTATGAGAAACCCAGTGGCCCCTTTTCTGGTCATTATGCACTCATCATTACAAGACTTTTTTTTTTTTTTTAATGAAAACCAGAGGAAGCTTTCTTTAAAAAATTCTTTGTACCTCAGGTTTCTTCATATTATAAACACTCTAAATCATACAACTATTCATGTTTTAATCTTTACATTGCTTCCTCTGAGTCTGAGAGTAGCAGGTTACTATCTAGTGAATATAGAATCATTCCTGGCTCAATTTTATTTATTTATTTATTTATTTATTTATTTATAAAGAGAGAGGGAGAGACAGAGAGAATCAATTTTAGTTATTTATTTTTTTCATCTGCATTTGTTTCTCTGACATTTAATTGTGTTCATGGTGCTGGGGTTTGAACCTGGGTCCTTGTGCATGCCAGGCAAGCGCTTTGACCGCTGAGCCACCACGCCAGCCCCCTGGCTCCAGTTTATATTCTTTACACTCATACACCCTTTGCCCTGGTAGCCTCATCTAATTTATCTTTAGGTTAAATTTGTCTTTTGTTATGATATGTCTTAATACAATCTACTTAAATTCTGTCTGAATAAAACAGTGAAAAATCATTGCAGCATATAAAAAAGCATGAATAATAAACAAAAATCTTAGAAGTGATGGCATTAGGATTCAAAAAAGATCTACGAGACTCCAAGAACACCCTGCTTGCTTCCTGTGATATTGGTCATAGGTGTTTGGGTTTAAGAGTCTCTCAAGGGTTCCTTATCTTCAGAGTCTGAGCCAAGTTCTGATAATACGATGCACACTCTGGTCTCAGTTCAGAGAATTTCAGGCATTGGTCAAGACAGGCATTTTTTTCCCCCAAGCTGATGCATCAAATTCATAAAAGAAATAAAAAAGCTGGACAGCTAAAGTCTCAGCTTTCTCCAGTCACCCAAATAGAGTGCATGAAAAATTACATATATTTTTCCTGAAAAATGGCATTATTATTAAGAACTCTTTAAACAACTGTATTGTATAGGCCTCAAAAAGAGTAGAGGATCTATCTCCCTAAGAGTCAGAAAGAGAAATCACAAGTGGTTAATAATAATTTGGCCTCCTCCAGTTTCCTCGGTTTTGGGGTGGGGATAATGAACGCCTCCATCTCAAAGGGTGGTAATGAACATGAAACGAGCTAAGTCAAATACAGCTCTTAAAAACAGGCCTGACACACAGGACATTCTAACAATGCCAGTTATTAGTACTACTTTCTGATGGTTGCAGAGTTAGGATGCTTCTGAGAGGAAAATAAGAATGCCAAGCAGCTGAAGTCTGTGAATTAATGGTACTTTTCCTTCAGTGGTATTCACATATTAATATTTTCAGTTTCAAATCCACTTTACCAGCTCATCTCTTTGCAGGTCCTTTAGGGAAAAGATTTCCTTTCCATTTTCATTGAACAACCTCCGAGCTGCAGAAGGTAAATTTAAAATTTCAGTGCACCTGTAATAAGAGACGTAAAAATTGACCTTGAACACAGAGAGCTTCCAGCAGTGAAGAGAGAAAATAAAAGAAATGTCTTGTTTTTGACTCTTCTGTCTGCAGGGCTGAGACAGTCCGGAGCCATGCTCTACAGCCGTCAGATCCTTTGGAGTCTCATTTCCACTCTCTATGTTTTGATGTTTGTTTGGGAAAAACTGTAACCTCTCTAAGACTAAATTCCTTATCCCCAAAATTGTTGTGAAGACTAAAAATTCATTTGCAAAGTGCTCAGCACAGCGGCAGGCATGATCAGTAAACAGGCGGACACATCATTCCTGACTTCATTCTTCCCTGGCTCATGTTCTTCCTTCTATCTAAAACTCCTTCCTTGGCTTTTTCTGTTGAAACTTTGCTCTTTCTCCCAAGTTGCCAGAGGCACTTCTGTCACCAAGGAATTCCTTAACTCTCTGCTACAAGGATCTCTATAGCCCCTTAACTGCCTTTGAAATAGGAAATTTTAACCTTGTTAAACTCTAAATGTTGATTTCTTTCCCTTTCAAACAAGGGCAGCCAACCCCTGTGGGTACTGAAATAAATGGCATAATAGCTCCCTGAGTGCTGCCTACCTAGTTAGTAACTGACTTACAGTGTGGCATTGTAGCTGCTGCAATAGCACCTGGCCAGTGCAGAGTAAGACCACAAAGGGAAAACAATGAATCTAAGGAGGTGACATTTGAGTTGGGCTTTAAAGGTCGAAGAGGAGTTCATCAAGAGGGAGCTAGCTATGGCTGAGTGTATGGATAGGCGGAGAAGCCAGATGACGCTGGAAACGAAGACAGGAAGCACTTTGAAAGCACTCACATCCCAGACATAGAACCTGGCTTCTATTTCAAACAGTAAAAACAGCCACTGACTCTATGAGAGCAAATGTGTTACACATCTACCTTTTAGAAAGTTAACTGTTAGAAAGTTGGAAGATGGACCCACAGTGGGAGAGGCTGGACCCTACATAGCCTGTGTAGGATAGAGGTAAAGAGGTGGGAATTGTGGGGAAGGAGAGCTGCATTTCCTAAATAACACTGCTGTGATGATCCTGCCATTAGCAGAAGGAAGTGATTCTTGCTAAATAATTTGATGTTAGAATGAAGGTACTGTTTATAAAGCCAGTGTCACACTCATACCAAAATCAGAAAAAGACACATCAAGGAAAGACATCTACAGACCAATATCCCTGATGAACTTAGATATAAAAATATTTAATAAACAATGACCAAGTTGGTTTTATTCCAAAAACACAAGGATGTTTTAATATATGCACATCAATAAATGCAATGTAATTGTTCACATTAACAGAACTAAGGACAAAAACACTCACTTAGAAATCTCAATAGATAGCAGACAAGGCCTTTGACAAAATTCAGCACCCATTCATGATAAAACCACTGGAAAATCTAGGGACAGAAGGAACCTACCTCAACATCATAAAGGCTATGTATAAGAAACCCAAAACCCACCTAATAGTACATGGGGAAAAACTGAAAGCATTTCCTTTAAAATCTGGAGCAACAACTTGCTGGGAGGAACTCTCCAGGGTTTATTTTCCAAAAAAAAAAAAAAAAAAAAAAGTACTTAGAGGAACACATAATCCTCCCTAGGTGCACTGTAAAGCCATTTGAAAAGTAACTCAGCAAGGCTTGCGAATGCAAATGTAGTACCCAAGTCACATTCTGCTTTAAAGGGTAATAAATACAGATGAATGAAAAAAATTCTTTCTCTGGGAAAAAAATGAAGTTTAAAGAATCTAGTAGCCATTTGAAATTGTTGGCGATGCAGGACACTTTCTGGTGATATTACAGTTAAGTGTCTCACCAGAAAATATTCTGTACATAATTCAATAAAATCCAAGTTTAAAAAGAAAAGAATGTACTGTTTATAGCAAGTGAGTTAATGGTGTCTTTATGCTCATCAGTAAGAATCAGCTGAATGAAGAATATTTCTAAATTCTATTGCCTTCACTGGGGTCAAGCAATTAAGCCCATAATTAGGCCCTCTATTTTTTTTTTAAGGATGTCTCAGAAGGAATAAACCAGTGAGAATTAAGTCTTTATGTCTCATGCCCTAACTCCCTGAAACTGATGGATTGGTGAAGACAGGGCCATGTTCCTCATCCATGAGAGTTGGTGAGATAGGAGGAGAACGAGGAGGAGGAAGAAAATACAAGAGCACTAAGTCCCAGTCCCAAATCCCCAAGCTTCAGTTTGGATGATAGGCAGAAATTCAATCCAATTCCTTTTGATTTCTCCAAACTGATATCTTTGCAGATCCAGGTAGTTACAGTGGGCTACACCCATGTTTTCCTAGGGGAAAGGCTTAGACTCTGGAATATCTCATTTTAGGACAATGGGTGAGGGAGCAGAAGGAATAAGTGGTTCTAATCAATCTTTCTCCCTTTTTGAAACCATTGTTTTAATGTTGAATCTGGCCTATGTGGGTGAGTTGAAGAGGACTGGGATAAACAGGTTCACTCCATATTTAACTCCTCTGACTAGTTCCCGTGCTAGCAAACACAAAGTAAAAGACGAAGGGCAAGACTTTGCTGAAGGCTTACAGCTAGTTAATAGCAAAGTGAAGGGGAATGTCAAGTCCCTTGCCCCGTGACCCATCGATCTTTCTAATACTGCACGTTGTCTACAATTTTACAGGAAGCAGAGGGCCTCAACAAAAGAGTGCTATGTTTGTTACTCTAAAATAAAATGTTTTACACTATGTATGAACCCAGTAGTACCTATCTCCTAAGGATATTTTACAGATAAATATGTTAACACCTGTAAAGCACCTGGCACATTAGTCAATAACAGCCAGGCTAGATGACACATGCCAAAATCCCAGCTACTGGGGTGGCTGAGGCAGGATGATCCCAAGTTCAAGACCAGACCAAGCAATTTAGTAAGACCCTATCTGAAAATTAAAAATAAAAAATGAAAAGGGCTGATGATGTAACTGAGTGGCAGAGTGTCCCTGGGTTCAGCCCCCAGTACAACCCTCCCCACATACACACAAAATGCAACAAACACATTCTTAAAATGGACCAAGCACTGTGTCCATTCCTGGTCTACTCTCTTATTTAATTCTCACATTACTTCTAAGCAGCCCATTTTACTGGGGAGGAAATTAGGCCTAGAGGTTAAGTTCCTTGACCAAGGTCCCGTGGCTGCTAAGAATGTGACTGAAATTCAAACCTAAATCTCTGTTGGTGTTTTAAGGCATCATATGGTTTCCTGAAAGGGCCTCATCACAGAATGATATTAGCCTTAGAAAATGAAGAAACTGAGGCCAAGATGCTGAGCAAGAATTCTAGGATTTCTCTGTTACATGGAGGCAAAGACCCTAGAAATAAGGTCCTCTGACTTTCATCCCAGGTGTTAGGACAGGTAACCACGTGAACTGCTTGGGTTTAGACAGCCTAATAAAACTTATCTCTGATTTTGCTTTCTTAAAACTGTTGTGAAAGAGAAGTCTCAGATGGAGATGGTTCCAAGAGAACTGTGTTTCAACACGACCCAGAGTGTTCCCGAGAAAAATGGGCAACCAGAGAATGAAGGAGCTGCCATCTCCCAGGTCAACATTCATGCAATTATAAACCAAAGAAAGGTACTGTGAAGTTGAGAAATATATTTTTAAATGAAACTTGTATTTACAGAGTTAATGGTTCAGAAAGCTAGGGTAAATTGCCAGACCTTGAACTGGGGGACAATATTGTCTTTATTGATTAGAATCAGTCACATAAACTCGTACTCATAATATTATATATATATATATATATATATATATATACACACACATATATGTATTGCACAGATTAAAACTTTAGAATCACTATATTAACACTTTATTTCTTATGTAGGTACAAATGTACTTTGCTTTAATTGCTGTACATAATAATGAAGGGATCTGAGTGGAAAATGCCTTCACATTTAAAATATTAAATATTTACCTCTCTAAAAGATGATGAAATTCAGTCTGTTTTATTGCAGTCTCAGAATTCTTAGTAACAGAGATTTTTTCTTTCCTTTCAAGGTTAACAGTTCTGAAACAAATGATTCAAGATTTGATTATATCAGCATAAATTGTCAATCATCTCTAAATATGTAAAAATTAGGAGATCTTAACTTACCATGATTTACCCTAAAATAATCTTTCTTTAAAAAAAGAATTCCGAAAAATAATAAAATTAAATATTAAAATTCATATTACATAATAAATAATGATATGTTACTTTACAAACAAGTATACTGAGTAATTTACATAAGAAAATTAATTTGCAATATTCTAGTCCTCTTCCAATAAAACTGAACAATGTGAGATATAAATTTGTCAACTTTGAAAAAAAACTCAGAGATTACATTAATATTGTCTGTAACATTTTATTCACAAATGGTTCTATTATTAATCCAAATATAAAGTATTTTTTTTCTTTTTGCATTCCTAGGGATTGAATTAAGTCTTATACATGCTAGGCAAGTTCTCTACCTTTGAGTTATATCCCCAGTGCCAAAAACCATTTTTTAAAGAAAAATAATGATGATCATAAAAAGGATGCATAATTGGAAGTATTCAAATTTTCAAATTATTCTGTGCATTTTAAAATTTTTCTATATTTTATTAAATAAAAAATAGAAATCATTAATTCATTCAATAAGCCCTGATTTGGGGCTTACCATAGGACTTTAATGATATGACTAAAGTGACTCTCTAATACCTTAATACTTAACTAACCAGAACATACTGTTCCATGCCCATATAGTAGCAGGCAGCACATATAGGATAAATAATATATCTTCCATGTTTTCCATCTCATAGACTGAGGCATAGAGTGAAACAGAATGGTGATTATTAGGCTGGGAGGAAGCCCAGGACAACTGGTACAATAAAGCATACAGCAGCTACCGTTAACTGGGTGGGCAGGAATGTGGAGTTCAGGGTTCACATCTAGAAATGTCCAAATTCAACCTCAAAATAAGCTTCATATTATGGAGATGGGAAGTGTTGGGCAGTGTGGAATTGAGGGTGGCAGTTTGACAGCGGGACTGGGTTGATTAGAAATAGAGCAAGAGGAATACACAGGAAAGACCCAAAAAGGGCCTTAAAAGTTACAGTAAGGCGCTTGAGTAGGTCCAGGAATCATAACTTATTAATAATTGTTACGTATATATCGAAATGATCTGGAATATAAACTTTTCTGTAGAGCTTTATATTGAGTCTTTTTTCTTACTATTCCTTAAAATATCACTTATAAAATTTTCCTTGAATAAATCACAGTTCTAAAAGATGAATTTTGCATGCGACAAAAATTATGGTCTTAAGTAATATGGTCTTGGCAGTCATTATCAAGACTAATTGACGAGATATTGTCACTCTCAGTGAGTAATATCAACTAAATGATAAATAATGCTACTTGATCTTTCTTTGGTTCTGCAGATGGAGGAACTAATAACAAAAACAAACCCTCGAAAATGTCTACAGTGAGTTATAACATAACTGAAGGATAGCAGAACAGGAGCTGAGTTAGACTGAATTTCTACTTCATTGTTCTCATATGAGTTTGCTTGTAAAGTCACTCTTTCTTTTTATCACTAAGCTTTAGGCTAATGCAAGGAATGGATCCATATATGTCAACAGAACTTATTTCTTCTGCAAGATATGTAGCTTGGATCTATTAAAAGCAGCTTTGCAGGGCTTCTACCTTGCATGACTCTGGGATGCCATTCACACCGATGACAATGTGAACAGTGCCTTCAGGAGGTGGGCAACATGGTTATCACTTTACTTTCCATGTAAACCTTTTGTTAACCAGTATTTACATATGGCAGGGGCGGGTGGGAAGATGTTATTGATGATCCTGTAGACTACTTTTTTGGCCAGCAAAGAAAGATTAAACTACATTTAGAAAACTTTTAATGTCAAGTGCATGAACATGTATTTTAATTACTTGGAAATATTTAGTTTACAAAAAAGTGGATAATATCCAAATACTTGATGAGCCAGGACACACTATTGCATGAAGAGAGCATACACTCAATGGACAGTTTCATATGCTCTCTGGCAGAACAGCTGCCCAAATTTGCCAATCTCTCAAAATGTCTGGATTCCCTGACTGAACCATGCATTTTAAAACAACAGTGTGATATTACCTGTACATGATTTTGAACCACAGTTAAAGATTAGAATAAGAAAAATAAATAGGAAATCAAGTATTAAATTTGGGTGTTTAGGAAAAAGGTCATACACTTTTTTAAGGGCATTAATCTCACATTTTCCATCTAGCAGAATGAGCTAATTATGAAATGTATGCGTCAAAGATTTCAATTTCAGGCTTGACTTTACTTTGAAGATTAATTTTTTACTTTATCATCTTTACAGGCAGTTCAGTGGACAGCCAATCTGAATGTTACTCATTGTTCAGTGATGTATGAAGTATATTTAATCAATGTGAATAAAGTAATACTAAACTATTATTGGCAACCTCAAATATCCTAAATTTCTCAAAAGAAAGGTCAGGAGGTAATATTGTTGGTAATTATATGAGAAACAATGTGTTTAACTCATTCTTTATGTCAAAGCTTTTCAACAACCTATAATTACTTTTTTATAAAATGTAATAAAACAGTTGCTTTTTCTCCAATGTTAGAGAAATATTGGCTGTTTATAAAGATTTTATTTTAATCACAAGGTAAGAGCAATGCTTTTCTAGAAAGATAAATTTTTAAAATGTTATCTATAGGAAAAAATGTAAATTATTTAGTTATATTTTTGAGAACTATATTTGTTCATTACATATTCCAAAGATATAAATATGAATAATCATATATAATAGCAACTTAAATGAACAATTACAAAGTTATGTTTAAGAAGCAATCTTTGAGTTCAGTTATTTCAAGATACATCAATAAAACTCAATCAAAAATGCCAATTCGAAATCTACATTTATCATAATACTTTTTTAAAATCAAAGCTACTCATTTCTAGCACATTCTTTTCTCCTGTGCTTGGCCAGTGTCAGCATAGATCAAATTAATTTCCTGAAATAGAAAGTAAATGAAGTTTTGTATTTATTTTCATCTTTAAATATCAACATGGGAGCTCCTTTCAAAATAAATACATAATTACCCCAGGAAAAAATCATAATAAAGAGGGAAAATATCTACAGAAACTAGAAAGTATACTTAATGGTAATTATAAGCAAATCATTCTTACTGTGCTTTAGGTGAGATGTCTGGACAAATCATAAGGGATCTGCTTTTGTTACTCTCTCCATTCCTCAAAACTCTGAGTTTCATGGGGACACACTGCTCTCGCATCTTCTGGATGGGTTTCTTCATGGGAGGGCTGTTGGGAATAAGCAGTCCTTCTATTGGCCAATCAAAGTCCTTCAGAAAGAATTGACAAAAATGGAATGGTAAATAAGAAGAGTCCCTTCGAGATTTATATTTTTTATTAATTAAGCAAAAATTTAATGGGCCCCTATTCCAGATAATAATTAATATTTTATTTGTGTAAAGAGGAAAATTAATGATTTTAGAAATTTATGTAGAACCTGTGGATGATTTATTCCTTGAATTTTTTTCTCAATGTGAAGTATCTTTAATCAATGTAAAGAAAAGAAAAATGTGCAAAAAATGATTTTATAATATCCTGGAATAATATCATCTGAAACTAGATTTGGCAAAGAAGATTATATAGAGAGAATATTTTTAAAGCAGAATTATATGATTAAATAAGTTAAATACATTTTAGATGCATCTGTGGTCAGATTCGGTTACTTGTATCTGTTCATCCATGCATCCATTTATTTATTAACTCATATATTATCAAAGATTTGTTGGTTGTTTACTGTATTCCAGATACAGCCCTAAGCACTGAAAATAAAACAACAAACCAGACAGGATACTCTCCTTCAAAGAGTTTATGTAAGTTTACTTTCAGAACGTTTGGGAATTACAGAAATTTACCTAGAAATAAATGGCAATTACAATCATGTAAGTATAATAATGACAGATTTCCACACACTGTGCAATAGAACCACAGAAGAAAAGACCCTAACTCAATATTGCCATAGAACAGTCCTAAAGCCTTAATAGGAGATGGTGCAGTAAAGGATGGAAGAAGTGTAGCTAGTAGATTTAAGGATTAATAGAAACGTGATGGTTGGGCAATAAAAGAAAACAAAGATAGCTCCTAGAGCATAGCTTAGGCAATTGCGTGCATGGTGGTATTCACAGACACTTGCACAGAAGAGTAAATGAGGGAAAGAGGGATCAGACACAATGCATGGCCCGAGCTCATTCATTCGTTCCTTCCTTCCACCTGCATTGACTACTGTCCTGGTAGCATCCCCCATTAATATCATCTAATGGAGAAATACCATAATTTCCTATTAAGAGAAGGTCTGTTCCTGTGTGTTCTAATCTTTTCAGTGTGTCTGTGTCTTCTACTCCTGTGCAGTACCAACTGCCTTGATTACAACAGTTTTAGACCTAGTAAGTTTTCATATCTAGTAGGGCAAATACCTCTTCCTTGTTATTCTCCTTTAGATATTGGCTCTTGTTGACCCCATCCTATTTCATATACATTTAAGACTCATCTTGATTCATTTTTAAATAGTCTGGGATATAAATTCTCTATATTAAGTTAAGAAAATTCCATTTTGCTAAGATTTTTTTTTAGAGTTGGGCGCGTTGGTCAGTGGTAGTAGAGTGCTTGCCTAGCACACATGAGGCTCTGGGTTTGATCCCCAGCACTACAGGAAAAAAAATTTATTTCTACTCTGTGCATTGAATCATAATGTTCTTTTTCCCTAAATTTATTAAGATGTGCTCATGTGTTTGCTTACACTTTCATCAGGTATATGTCAATTACATTAGCTGAGTTCTCAAATTTTAAACGAATGTTACATTCCTGGATGAATCCAAATTGGTTATCATATATTATCTTTTTTATAGATTGCTGAATTCAATTTGTAACATTTTTTCAGGATCTTTGCGTGTACATTCATAAATGAAGTTAACATGTAGTTGTCTTATTTTATCCTCACAAAGGTTTGGTATCACTGCTATCATAACCTGATAAAATGAGTAAGAAAATGTTGCATCATTATTTTGTATTCTGAAAAATTTTTAATATGTTTGGTAGAATCTGCCAGTAAAGGTATTAGGTAAGCAATCTTTGATGGGATATTTTAACTACTACTGATTCTATTTTTCTCTGGTTATTGGACTATTCAGGCTTTGTCTCTTCTTGGATCCTTTTTTGTCCAAGACTTTGATCATATTTTAATCTACATTATTATATTCATTAGCAGAAAGTTACTTATAATCTTAATTTCTTCTCAATCTCTCAGCATCTATACTTACATCTTTCTTTTGCTCTTTTTTTTTTAAGAGAAAGAAGAACAGTGACAGAGGGAGAGAAAGAGATAATCAATTTTTATTTAGTTTTTCATCTGGTTTTCATTGCTTCTACAGTTCATTGTGTACCTGGTGCTGGCGTTCAAATCCACATCCTCATGCATTGCCAGGCAAGCATCATAAATGCTGAGCCACTCTTTTATTCTTAATATTATTTTCTCTTTTTCTCTCAATCAGTTTCACTGAATAAACCCATTTTATTAATATTTCCAAAGAACTGATATTTTTGTTTTGAAGATTCCACTGTATAGATATTATCTATTTCATCAATTTCTGCTCTTATAATTTACTTTTATTCTTTATAAATCTTACAGCTCATTCTACCATTATTTTCCTTAAATTGAATGCTTACTTCCTTTTTACTACAAGCATTTACGATTAGAACTTTATTTCAAGAATACTTGGCAATCCACACTTTTGGCTTGGTTAAAAATATTTCTTTTTAAATTTCATTAGGATTTCTTCTTTGTTTCAACATGTTAAAATGTCTCTTTAAATTTCCCAATATAGCACCTTTTCTAATTATTTCTAATTTCACCTATTAGCAAAACCTGGTTCCATTGTCCTAACTCCTTTCCATCTATCTCATTCCCATCACCCTTGTCCAAGACTGTTTTCTCTCACACAGTGATTTCAAATGGTTCCTAACTGCTTATCCCTAACTTCCATCTTAGCGTCTTTCACTCTATTGTCACAATGACCCTATTAATACTTAAGTCAGAGCACATTACTCCTTAGTTTGAGAGCCTCCAGTGGTTTCCCATATCAGAGTAAGAGCCAAAGGTCTTACAATGATGCACAAGGCCCTGCACGTTAAACAGGCATGGTGGCACATGCCTGTAATCCCAGTTATTCATAATGCTGAAATAGGAGAATCACATTTGAGGCCAACCTGATCAATTTAGACTCTATTTGAAAAAAAAAAAAAAAGAAAGGTAATATCAGTGGTCACAAGGCCTTGCGTGATCCACACCCCATCTTTCTAATCTTGTCTCTTGTGGCTTTCCCCACTCTTCATACTATATCTGTCATGTTTTGCCTCCTTTTTCCTCATACACATTACCTTAGGCTCTTTGCACTGTCCAGCATGTCTTGCCCTATAGATGTGTTTGTTCTTTGGGTCTTTACTCAAATATCACCTCAAAGAAGCCTTTGTCCTCCAACCCCAGAATGTTACCGATTCCCTATCTTTGCTTCTAGTTTACTCAGCTCTCATCACTAATGTTCATAAGAGCATCTCGTAGAATGGTTAAGTAGGTAGCCTGACTGCATTTGAATCTTTGACCTACCATTCTGTATATCCTTGAGAAAACCTTTAACGAGAGATGAAAAATGATATATAAATTCTTCCTTTTTTCCTCCAAAAGACTCTAAGATCACTGTTTAGCACATCCTATATTGGCTCTCCTTTCTCCCCTGCTTGTTCCTTACTCCTGTCCCCTGAGATTGGATTTCCTAATAAGACAGTAGCATATAACCCAGGCAAAGATGTAGTAATTCACATGATGGGAGATGTTTTCTAAAGTGGATATGGCTACCAAAACCAAAGAAAGGGAAAGTCATTTGGGGCAGATAAAACTGGTTTTATCATGGACTATGATTCCTCAGACAAGGGTCTCATATCCAGAATCTATAAAATCCTCAAAAATCTCAACTACAAAAACACCAACAGCCCAACTGATAAACGGGCCAAAGAGCTAAATAGAGACTTCTCACCAGAGGACATTGATCAAGCAAGCCAATGAATACAGAAAGTGCTCTAAATCACTAGTAATCAGAGAAAGGCAAATGAAAACCACATTAAGATATCACCTTACACCAGTCAGAATGGCAAAAATGAAGAAAATAAACAACAATAGATGCTGGAGGGGCTGTGGAGAGATAGGCACACTAACACACTGTTGGTGGAGCTGCAGACTGGTACAGCCCTCTGGAAAGCAGTATGGAGAATCCTCAAAAAATTAGGGATGAGTCCACCATATGATCCTGCTATTCCACTCCTGGGTATCTTTCCAGGGGACTTAGAATCAGCACATTACAGTGACACAGCAATATCGATGTTCATAGCAGCACAATTTACTATTGCTAGGCTATGGAAACAACCCAGATGTCCCTCACTGGAAGAATGGACCCAAAAACTGTGGTACATTTATACCATGGAATATTACACAGCAATTAGAAACAATGATATTACAGCCTTCGAAGGTAAATGGATGGCTATGGAAGAGATCATGCTAAGTAAAATCAGCTTAACCCAGAGATCTAAGGGTCGATTGTCTCCACTCATCTGTGGAGGTGGGGACTAGACCCTGGACAATGAGAAAGTTGGTCTAGAAACATGAGTTAAATTCAGATAAGATGTAATGCTTTACAATCTAATACTATTTTTAGAGTTATAATGGGAAGGGGAAGGGAGGGATAAGGGAGGGTAAT
>PVKS010008371.1:0-68617 GCA_004027875.1 Aplodontia rufa | reverse complement strand
ACTGTATATTTAATGATCTGAAGTACACTGTATATTTAATGAACTGAAGTATACTGTATATTTAAGGAACTGAAGTATACTGTATATTTAATGAACTGAAGTATACTGTATATTTAATAAACTGAAGTATACTATATATTTAATGAACTGAAGTATACTGTATATTTAATGAACTGAAGTATACTGTATATTTAATGAACTGAAGTATACTGTATATTTAATGAACTGAAGTATATTGTATATTTAAGGAACTGAAGTATACTGTATATTTAAGGAACTGAAGTATACTGTATATTTAATGAACTGAAGTATACTGTATATTTAAGAAACTGAAATATACTGTATATTTAAGGAATTGAAGTATACTGTATATTTAAGGAACTGAAGTATACTGTATATTTAAGGAACTGAAGTATACTGTATATTTAAGGAACTGAAGTATACTGTATATTTAAGGAACTGAAGTATACTGTATATTTAAGGAACTGAAGTATACTATGCATATAATGAACTGAAATACTTGTGCATATAATGAACTGAAATGTGGTGTACATATAACAAAATAGGTACAGATGCTTATGAGTGCAGCTCCTGAGCTTCTGTTCACATTCCTGCTGCCCCCACCCAGGTGGAGGTGCAGACCCCTGAAGTGTTGCTGCAGATCCCCTTACACCCCTTTACAGTCTTTAACCTACTGAGGAGCAACTGCTAGGCTGGCTGCTATGGTCACAGATGGGTTTTGCCCACTCTTTCGTTTTATAAGATAGAGTAATGAAGAGTGTTCTTTTCTGTGTCTGATTGTCTCCCTCACATCCGGGTTGCTGCATGTGGAAGTGCTCTTCTGCCTTGCTCTGTAGTATTCCATAGCGTGAAGTTGCCACCATGCTGCCATTGATGGACGTCTGGCTGGCTCTGAGTCCTGGCTCTTGTGTGGATGTGCACTCATGCTCCTGGAGAGACAGGAGTGGGTAATGGGACCTTTGTTCTCGCACCCAGTTTCTCCAGGACACTCTGGACGCCCTCTTCAACATCATGATGGAGCATTCTCAAAGTAATGAGTATGACATCCTCGTCTTCGATGCCCTGGTAAGAGGGTGGGGACGGGCTTTCAGAGACAGTGGGCTTCCGTGGGTGTCCCACTGTGAGAACAGAGGGAACCCACAGCATTCTTGAGGTCCTTGGAGCCCTGGAGACCTTGGCAGCCAGACCCTTGAGTGAGCCTCTGCTTCCCCTCACAATTCCCAGTGGTCTGAGAGCCAGGCCCCCGGTGGGGACAGGGAGACCTCAGTGTTGCTGTGGCTCATCACCTCTGCTTCCCAGGAGTGTGGAGCTGGTCCCTGGCCAGGCTGTGGAGCCTCTGGCCCCTGCTCTCCTTTCCCTTCCCTTCCTCATGCCCTCTGACTCAGCAGTCGCCACCCTGCTCCTGCCCACCCAGAGCTTCCTTTTCTGTCTTCACGTGGTCTTCTTCGGCTCCCTGTCATGGCTCACATGTTCTCAGTGCCACATAAACATGCGTGAGCAGCAGTGTCAGGGTTACTGTGGCCAGCAAAGCTCTCCTGCATCAACCTCTGTGTCGCAGACATTTGCATTTTAAAAGCAGCTCCTTGCAGGTGAAGGTGGCTTAACTGTGTGCTTTTTATGAAGTCCCCTAGAATGCTGCCTTGCAGGACAGACTAGAGGCTCCTTCCCTTGAGTAACTTAGAGAAGAGCTGAGTGCTGCCTGCCTTCTTAGTCAATCTGTAAATTCGATGCCAAGGACTCTGCAATAAAGACCTCTCACGGTGACAACCTGAAGTTCCTCTAACTCACCTGACTGTGAACCGCCTTTATCTTACCACACCCAGAAGCACACTTCGTGAGCGCTTTTTGGAGAAAGAATACTTTAGTGAAAAAGGATGCGCTCTTTATTAGTGAGCTAACTCCTTGGCAAACGACTTTTGATTAGGGGATTCATTGCACCAGGCAAATACGGTTTCCTGCTCTGAAGTGCCCCCACCTAACTCCCGGCATGTTCCTCAGATCTACATAATAGGACTCATTGCAGACCGGAAATTCCAGCATTTCAACACGGTCCTGGAGGCTTACATCCAACAACACTTCAGTGCCACTCTGGCATACAAGTAAGTCTCTGCGCACGCATGGGTTTCATGCACACCTGCTGCTTACCCTGCCAGCCTGCATAGGGCACAAGGAGCTTGAGCAGCTTCCTTCTGACACTAGTCTGCGGGAGTTCCCCTTTGCTGAGAAAACCCAGTCCCTAACTGGGTAATTTGGATATCCTAAGTCATGCAAAATCCTGAGATTGGGATGGGTATTCCTGGCAGGCAGCAGAACAGGAAGTGTTCAAGTGTTTGTTTATTCATCAAACTAGTACAGGAAGTGTTGGTGTATTCGTTGAACTAGTACAGGAAGTTTTGTGTATTCATTGAACTAGTTAGCCATCACTGATGGACAATCACTTGTGGAAAACACCTGAATTCAAAGGAGGAGCTGAGGCTCCCGGTGGCTCAGGATTGCTGGGGATAAGGGATGGGGGTGAGAGATGGGAATGATTCTGGAGTATGTCAGGGCAGCAGTTTGGGAGGAAGCTTTGAAAGGCAGAACAGGTCACTTAAAGTCTTCTGGACATTTTCCCATCAAGGGAGTTTCACAGTAATGACAGGAGCATTTTACATAGAGAGAAAAGCTGGAAAAGATGTCAGCACCACCATACCACTGTTGCCTGAGTGGGCTTAGTTTGGCTAGTAAAGACATTATTTTTCCTGACTACTTTTTCCTTTGCTGGCTTTTTATGGGCAGGAAATAACTTATTTCTCCCTTTTAATAAATATATATTTTAGCAGTTATTTTTATACTTGCAAATGAGTAATGAAGTAGGCTACACCACCAACTTTAACTTTTAATTGCGTGTCTTATAATACCAAGCAAACTGCTTACCATGCTCGGGGTTAGGAGGAGATGCATTTTGAAAGTATCATCCCTTACTCAGGAAGTTGATGACCGTGCTGAAGACTTACTTGGACACCTCCAGCCGAGGGGAGCAATGTGAGCCGATCCTAAGGACTCTGAAAGCGTTGGAATACGTGTTCAAGTTCATTGTTCGGTCGAGGACATTATTTTCACAGTGAGTACTTGTTATTTGGAATGATTGATTAGCTCTGCAATCCCTATGGGAGCCAACAGTATTTTTTACTGTAGCAGAAACTCCTTTTAAAAGTTATAACCAGCTTTTCATTAGGAAAAAAAAAAAAAAAAACTTAAAAACCCGAATTCAGCCCGGAGAGCTCTGAGTGAGTATCTGATGCCTGTGTCCTCCAGGTTCATGGGGACCCTAAGCTGCTGCAGGGGGTTTTACCAGAGCAATGTGATTGGTAGTTTCATTTGGGGCTCTTCTGTTTCATGTAATGTTCTTCATTTGATTTAAGATAATTTTAAGAAAACTTTCGAGGAATCTCTGTTCAATGTTAGAGTGGAGAGAGCAGAACTCGGGAAGTTTGACATTTATGTGGCTCTAGTAGCTAAGCTGTGCATGGCAGCTGGCCCGTCTGTCCTTGAGATTCTAGTCGCCAGCAAGGGTGCTGATGGGTCATAGCACCTTTGGAGACTTTGGTGATGAACATCACAGTGATCAGTTATCTTTTTGAAGGGCTTTAGAGACAGAGGCTTTCAAATGTGATCTACGAAGAAAAACGCATGTGCATTTTAGCTCTAAGGTAAAGTTAGGTATAAGATTTGTTATGTGTGTTATTGGGTTGTGTGATGGAAAATGAGGAAAAACATACAAGGATTGTGTTGTCGAGATTCTGATCAGTACAAATGAGGAACACTCGTTTGCATTTAGAGCAAAATGGGACCTTAACGAAATTTACATTTTTGAAAAATCCAGAGAGAGTGTTGGCTGCAAGCATGTCTGAATCCAGAGGCTCAGTGCCATGGGGCATCTCTAACTCTAGATCTTGACTACTTTTCTTTTGTTGATTGCCTTCTGAGGCAAGTTTTCCAGTGTGTAGACGCTAGAAGTCCCAGGTTCTTACTCCGCTAACTGAAGCTATTGCAGCAGAATCCTGTGCCAACAGCTGCCTTGGATCATGTGCTCAGATCCTAATCGTGTGTCCAGGAAGATGCGTAGGCATCTTGTGGGCACATGTGCCAGGATCAGCTCAGCCCCTGTGGCATAGACTTCCATGTGGGAGACGACTTTCTGAAAGTTAAATGACCGTAAGCCTCATATGGATAAGGACAATGGATGCACCATTAAAGCTTCACATCCAGGAAGGCACCTGGAATGGGATCTTCCTAAAACACTCCTTAAAATTTCAGATACACAGAAGAAAGATGCTGCAAATCCTGTATCACTTAGGTTATTCTAAACAGAAAGTGTCCACCTCAATTTCTCTGGTCTGTCGGTGAAATCTCAAGGAATATTCTTCCAAGTTCAGGATATTTGTTAATTATTTTAAAACCAGTAGGAAAGTCCTGTCTTCTAAGAATAGAGTTTCTTGGAGTCCAAGGACTCAGACTTTGTAGTTCTGGATTAATAAAGAAGGATATCTCATTCCGTCTTCCCAGTGAGAATGTTTGATCTATAAGAACACATCTTGTTATTCATTATCTTCTTCTCCAGTTCTTCCCTTTGTTTTACTTATTGTATTATTTTCTTTCCTTTTCCTCCCTCTCTCCCTTCCTCCCTTCCTTCCTTCCATCCTTCCTTCCTTCCTTCCTTCCTTACTCCTGCCTTCCCTCTCTCCCCTCCTTTTTATCTTTTTCCTGTCTTCCTTCTCTTCCTTCTATTAGAACAAAGCATTTTTGTTTATTTGCTTTCCTTTTCTCTGCCTCAAGAAATGTCATCTTGCAGAAATCCTAACTCTTGGGTGTAAGTTCAGTGCTAAATAGCATTTGGCTTCCAGAGAAGCGGGCGATCTTTATTTCTTGCGGCATCCCCAGCATATGGGACTTCACTGACATTTGGTCAGACGATGTCTCCAAGACCACACAGGCCTGCTCTTGAATCCTTTCTCATGAACACAAACCCAGGCTGAGCTCAGAAGTGGGCCTGTGGCCTCATGCTGGGAGGTGGTCAGTTTGCGTGTCCTGTTCACTGTGGAATCCTGTTGGCAATGGTCGGCTCCAGCGGGGCCTCAAGAGCATCAGGAAGTGATGGGGGTCTTTCCCTAAACTGGGGAACATGTACTTGGAAAACTGGAAAATAGAAGGCTCAATGCTTTGAGATTCCTGGGCCAGCTGGTAGGAGATCCGAAGGTAATTGTTGCTTTTGGGCTATTGCACTGCTATTGTGTTTCTGTTTCCTGTTATTCCTTTGTTCTTCCCCCATGTGCATAATTGCAGCGAATCTGGCTCTCGTTATTTGTTGCCTGCCATTTGTCTCTGCACACAGTGTGCATGAGCGTTTGCAAGAACAAGGACTCTCCTGTGTCGATATGCAAGAGCCAGAGGGGCACACGTGGAAGAGAAGTGGTTGAGATGGAGTGGAATTTTTATTTTATTGTTTTGGGGAGGAGAGGATACACTTTATAGCAAAAAAAAAAACAAAAAAACAAACATGAGTTTCTTGTTCCCCCTTCTTGTGTCACGATCCCCTAAGTCAATGTCAGGAGCTCCTGAGTCATCTGGGACAGGTGTCCCTTCCTGGGCACACCCTGTTCATAGCTGTAAAGAAGACAAGCAGAGCAGGTTCCAGTTCTTGCCACAGGGAGGCAGTGGTGAAAATACGGGAAATTCCTACCTCGTGGGTTATGTGTCCCGAAGACCCTGGGTGGCCTGCCTGTGGCTGCTATCCACAGCTTCTGCAGAATGAGCCCCTGGGAGGTGCTGAGTGTAGTGAGAAACATTCAGAAAGAGCCAAAGCAATCATCTTCCAGGCATTGAACTCTTTACAAAGCCCCTTGCTGGGTCTTTATTCCTGAAGCTCAGACAGCCAGCTGTGCTGATCCCCAAGACTTCTGAGGTTCTGAGATGACAGGCGTCTGGAGTGGCAATACTTCCCTGCCCTGTGGTGGACACTGAGCAGCTCTCTTTTGTGCTGGCCAGCATTCTATAGGCATGACTCTGCCAGAGATGAGGCCCTAGACCTGGAGCCGCAGTGGGATTCCCCACCCCTTGTCCTTGCGTCTTACAAATCCACACCACTTGGCAGTGTGGCCTAATGGCCAGGAGCCCGCTGTTCACGGTGCACTGACCTTGCATGGAGGGGTGTTCCTGTCCCTGTAAGGGTCTGACTAGGTGAGTGACCCCACCTCTCTGAGCCTCAGTTTCCTCGTGTCTAAGTGGGGATATTCTCACCCGTAGCGTTCTGCTGCTGAACCAAGGCTTCACACAATGCTCCATGCGGCATTTGGCCACGTATGTGTTTGCTAATGCCATGTGTGCACCTAGGAATGACATGGATGGAAGCTCGGGTTTAAATTAGTAAGAGAATGTGCTCGAGCCTTGCTTCTTGCTCACCTGACTCACCGGTCATCTGAAGCTTTTCCTGCTGTTGGTTCTGGGAGGTTAGATACCTTTACCTGTCATCTGTGCTTTTTGAGGACCACAGGCAGGGGTTGTCTGGGCCTGTGCGTTCAACTTGCTGTGCTACTGGTCCCTGGGTGGCCCTGACACTGCTGCTGTCCTTTCCCCTGGGAGTGTGTTGGGCCCATTGTCTGAGCAGCCGTCTGCCTGGCTTGCTGGCCTGCTGGCTCTGCCTGTCTTTCCTCTGCCCTGCTTTCTGCTCTCTGCACCGCTCCGTCTTACTCTGTTCTTTCTTTATCCTCCTGCTCTGTGGAGTCTCAGTCCTGGGTGTCTGCCTTCCAGACTCCTCCCTCACCTCCCCACTCCACACCCACTTTGCTTGGGAGAGGCTGAAGCTCGGTGGTTCAAGGCACAGTCCCCAGTGCCAGTTGCTCGGGTTCAAATTCTGAGTCTGACTCCTCCCATGCCATCTACTAGTGCTTATGACTGTGGGGCATTCTTTCATCTGCCTGCAGCTCAGTTTCTTCATGGATAACACAGTAGTAGCCTCCAGGGTGCAAGGCACATACAGTAGTACCTGTCACAGAACAAGGGCCATCCATGGGGACTCTTACCTGCTGAGCACAGTTCACGTGTTGTGGCCAGTGATCTTCACAAAAATCCAATAGGACCTCATCTTCCGATGTCACTAAGCCTCATTTGCTCCAAGTATGCAGCCACAATCAGTGCAACTTTGCTGGGGTCCAAGTTCCTCAGTCAAGGCCTTTGCTACCTTCTCCAGGGTCTGCTTGCCTGTTCCCTCTCCTCTGTGAGGGCTTTGCCCTATCACTGTGCTATTTAAAATGACAACACCCACCCTCAGCTCACCCGATTCCCCCTTCTCACCCTGCTTTGGGTCTTTTTTCTACCCACAGAATTAGTCTCGTGTTGCATGTTACATCCTAATTAATTATGCTGTTGTTCACTGCTCCGCCTGCTAGAGCATCAGCCACAGGAGGACCCAGATCTCCCACCGTTCCTTGCTTGCGCTGCTGTGTTCCAAGCTCTTGGAGCAGCATGTGGAAAACGGTCCTCACTTGTTCAATAGGAAATTGACTCCATGCACAGACAAGAAAACTGACGTTAAGATTCAGTCTCAGGGACCACACAGCAAAATATCAGCAGAGCAAGGCTTTGTACTGATCTGATGAAGCAGATTGAGAAGCAGATCTTTGCTGGGTTGTGCCAGTGGGGAGGCTGGTTGGCTAAGAGGAGGGCTTTTCTGACAGAAAGCAGCTCAGACCAGAAAGGTCAGCTTTGTGGGCCCAAGGCTGCAAGGGTGTAGGCGCTAGCTTAGCTGGTCCCACTCCTAAGCACAGTAGGAATCCAGTAGAGAAGATGAGGACTTGCAGCAGGAGAGGTCAGGAAAGGGTCCGCACCACCACAAGGAAGCTCTACAGGAATCCCGACCCCACGCTCTGGTCCACCCTGCCTTCCTGCCTCCACATGCCCCTTCCTCCCCAACTCTGTTCTTCTTATGTAAATAGCGTGCCAGCTTACCTCCTGAATATGCGAGGCAGCAGGATTGTGTGAATGAAGTCCAGGCGTGCCCACAGCCAGAGGGAGAACAAAGAAGCTGTGGCCTTTTTAAACAAGCATGAATTTAACTCCAAGGTTCTTGCCAGTGTGATTTGTTTTCATTGTTTGTTTATGAATAAATATTAAAATGCAATCATGTGTTTATGCTGAGCATGGGCTGCGATGCCTGTCACATTGCTATTCTGGTTTCTCCTGCATGTAAGTTGTTTGCATGTTAATGCCATTTATTCCTACGTAAGCCTCTGTTTTCAGGTTTGAATATAATTTCACTTTTTCATGACAGTAATGGCTCTGTAAACTGCACAATTGCAGTTAATGGAATTATTTTATGATAACATTAATTTGGCATCACATCAAGATGGAAGACAAAACCATCACCAAAGAGATATTGTCAAGTAGTGACTTCTCTGTAATTTATTATCTATTTTATGAGCTGCTGCACTGCCGAGAGGAGTGAGCAGCCTGTTTCTCATGAACATATGTGAAAGCACTTTGTCAACTGTTAAGTAAGCTGCTATTATCGTAACATGAAATTGTGAACATGCATGAACTGTTAAGTTGGTCTCTTTCCTCTTTGCTGATCAAAAGAGTGGTAAACATTTATTGAGTACTTATTATGTGCTGGGCACATTGTTGAGTGGTGGGGACTCTGAAATTAGTAAGTCAGGTTCCTTCAGTAGTGGCAAAGTGGTGGACAAGATAGACATGCTTTCTAGCCACCAAGTCACCCTCCCCAGGAAGGAGCGAGATCTAGCAACAGATGCTTGTGAGTGGCTCTTCAGAGGCATACAGGTTTGAATGACAAACTCTTCCTGGAGAGGGTCAGTAATTCTTCTCCAAGGAGGTGATATTTTAAACACTGAAAGGTATCTAAGAAGGCAGCCATTGGGGGAAAGGAGAATCCCATATTCCAAGTGCGGAACTGATAATTCCGCCAGCTGCCATCAGACCCCTCCTCTACCACTACCTCTCTGCCTCACTTAATACGCACAACAGTCTTGCAAAGAACCCGTGTCCCTATGTGTGTTGTTCAGGAGAGGAAGTGGAAGCCCAGAAACAGGACTGCAGGTCAGAGTTAGGCCTTGGGGAGGAAGGAGCTGGTCAGAGTGAGGCCTTGGGGAGGAAGGAGCTGACACCCCAGGTGCTTTGTCCCTTGCTGTGCCCACACATGGGCAGAGTGATTTTAGGGAAGAGTGGAGCTATGCTTTGGCTGAGTGTCCCACATAGGCCCATGTGCTGAGGCTTGGTCCCCACCCTGGGTGCTGTTGGGAGGTGGGAACTTTTAAGAGGTGGTGCCTAGTGGGAGGTCTTTAGGCCATTGTGGGCATGACCTCAAGGGGGATGGTGGGACCCCATTACCCTTTTCTCCTTTCTTTTGCTCCTTGGTCATGAATTGAGCAGTTTTGCTATTATGCTCTTCGCCCCAAATCAATGGGACCAACAAACCATGGATCTGTCTGTAAGTTGGCTTTCTCAAGTATTCCTTATGGTGGCGGAAGGCTGGCTGACACTAGTGGCTTGGAGGTGAAGCTGCGGGGTGGAGCAGGGGCACGGCGTGTCTGCACAGGTGGGTCCAAGCCGGCTTCCAACACTTGTGCACAGCAAGCAGCTTGACCATCCTCCATGCGGGGGGATTAGAATCGGGGCCTAGAAGCTACTCTCCATCCTGGGTGCAGTCAATGAGTGCCCCCATGGGTGTGCAAATGAATTCACTGAGAGGGAAAAATGTTAAATTTATTAAGTCCCAGATGAAAAATTAAACTTTATAAGCACTGGTAATAGCACATGAATATAATTTAGAAGTAAATAATCTCTATTGAAAGTACTGATTAGGTTTTATTTCTCATCGGAGCTGTCTGGAAACCGTGGCTTTCAGCAGGGAAAGCCCTGAAGTTCTAGCTCAGGGATTGGGTGATTAGGTTTATGCTGTAGAGACTAGCATGGGGTTAGTGCCCAGGAAAAGGCAGGGATGAGGGAGAGGATGACAGGGGCTCAAGGGTGGGGCCACTGCAATCACCCAGGCTGGGGACTAGCACTGAGGTGCTCACGGAGGGGCGGGAGAAGCAGGGAAAGAGGAGTTGTGGTCCGAGGAAAGGCACAGTGCTCCCCTCTGCCCTTACACCTCAACGGACAGCAGAAGGTGTCTGCCACGAGAGGTTTGGATGTCCTCTCTTTCGATTCAGCTCTGACACTGTCTACCTGGAGGTAGAGCTGGATCCCACAGGCTGAGGGCTCAGTCCCCAAGCCTGTCCCCGACCCCACATGAAAGTCACACAAGCCCCAGGCTGTTTGAAAAGTGCTTCCAACTAATCAGGCCTAGATCAGGGTCCCGAGCCCCCTCCCCAGGTTCAGGAGTTATCTGGGATTTTGCAATGGGTACAGGGAACCCCAGATGAGGAGATGGAGGGAGGGAGGCGTGGGGGACAGGACGGAGCTCCTATGCACTCTCCTGAGGCCAGTCTCCAGGAACCTTGTGTGTTCAGCCATCCAGATGCTCTTCAAAGCCTGTCCTCAGGATTTGTGGATGCTTCATTTCCTGGACATGGTTCATTACATCATTGGCCATTGGTGAGTGATTTAATCTTCCATTTAATCTCTCACCTCCCTGGAGATAGAGGCGTAGGGCTCAAAATTCCAACCCTGGAATCCTACCTTGATCTTTCCAGTGACCAGCCCCCATCCTAAATCTGCACACAGCCTGCCAATCACCAGTCATCGCATTAGCATACAAAAAGCTCTTCCAAGCTCAGAGGTTCAAAGAAATTTAGGAGGAGTATGCTAGGAAACAGGGATGAAGGCCAAAGTTACTTTACAATAGCACACAAGGGGTTACAGATGGCAGGATGGCCAGGACTGGCCCTGGAATCTCAGGGAGGCCAAGTCAGCCAATCCAGTGCTGAACTGCCTGGCCCCTTTGACCTCGCATTGCCGACTAGCCTGATGAATGTAAAGGAAAAGCAGATTTTCTTAGAGTGTTTGGTTTGCAGCATAAGGAGTTTGAGGTGTTTAGTGGGAGAGCCTAATAAAAATGTACAGCAGTCAGTAACATACAGATTTGGAGCTTAGGAGAGTAAAGAGTGGAAATTGAATTTTGGTGGAAATTGATCCAAAGAGTTTTGAAGCTGTTGCACAAGCTGAGCAATGCTCGGAAACTCAGGGTGAAGCCAATTAGCCCATTGAAGGGATGGGCCAGGGAAGAGGCCCTGGGAGGGCAGGGCAGGGACGCAGGACAGGAGCAGGAGGGGCTGGTATCCCAGGAGCAGCAGAGGGAGCATTCCAAAGGGGGTGCATTGGCAACATTGCCACCACAGTGAGATCAGGCCTGAGAGATGATATGACATTTTACAACGAGGAGGTCACTGGTGAAGAGCCAACCCTTTGCTAAACTGTTTTCTGTTACTGTAATGAAATACCTTAGACTAGATGTCTTTATTAGACAAGAGGCTTATTTAGCTCACATCTGGAGCTTCCGTGGCGTGGCGCCAGCATGATCTTGGCTCTGGTGAAGGCTTCCTGGAGGATGGCACCACACTGCCAGGTATATGTGCAAGAGGGAGAGATCAGGCCACCAGGCAGGAAGCCAGCATGGCCAGGCAGGCCAGTCTTGTTCTCTGATAACACATGCTTTCAGCACAGCCACCCCCGGAGTTCCACAAGAACCATCACCCTTCCTTCCTTCCTAGGGCAGTGCCTTCAGTGACCTACACCTCCCGCTGGCCCCACCTCTAAAGGTTGAACAGCACCTCCCAACACTGCCACACTGAGGGCCAGGTTCCAGCACACCAGCCCTTGGGGGACACGCTCAAAGCATATCTAAGCCGGAGTGCCTCTTCCCTAGCCCAGCACGGAGACCATCAGAGTGCAGAAGCGTCAGGGGCAGATCGCCCATGTCTGTGTCCTTTCCTGCATGTAATCCTGGGCTGCTCCACTTGCTGTTACAGACTGGGCAAACTTACACGTTCTCCTCACAGCAGAGTGGGGGACCTGGGTCCTGCCTGCTTCCATTGTCCTTCACATGTCTTCACTTCACAGAACAAGGCTCTCTGTGCTGTAGACAGGGAAAAGACACAGAGACACAGGTCCCCATTCCTGCAGGTGGGAGCTGCACTTATTTCATTCCCTGCTTAGCTCCTTGTTAGAAGGCTGGGCACTGGCTTGCTGGCCAGATCCTTGCCTGAGCACAAAGCGGCTTTTCCTGTCAGAGGCTGAGGGTTACAGTTGCCCAGAGAATGACTTGGGTGGGAGAGTCACCTACCCAGTAAATAGGTAGATTCAGGAAATGTGTTTGCAAATGCTGTGTGGTGAAATATGGAGATGCTGGTAAAAGGGGTCTGGCTGGCCAGCAGGTGGAATTCACCAGTGACAACACTGTCAGGGCTGAACAAGAAAATCAGGGTGACCACACACTCTCTACGATCCACCTCAGAGGTCCTGGAGGCAGACGCTGCCCAGAGGGAGATTTTATTTCCTTCCCAGGACATAATACACTGCTTGGTGAGGGCTTGCTGTGTGCTGACTTTTGGGTAGGAAAAAAAAAGTGGAAATGATCTTAGCTACAAGGTGCATCTGGTCACTGTCCTTTAGCTCTCTAAAGGTGTCCTCCTCCTCCCACATCTCCTCTCCCGACAGCTGTGGCAGAGACACACTGACTCGTTCATCCTGCATTGGTGAGCATGCTTGCATCTTGCTATTTGGTCCAGCTCTGGGTAGGATGCTGTAGTGTAGAAGAGCAATATAATTTGCCTTGCGCTTCGACAGACAGATAAAAAAAAAATAAACCAACCACACAACCAACCAACCAACCAAGTAGTTGCAAATGATGAGCAATGCCAGAGAAATAAGCAAGTTTAGCTGTCCTGGAGGGGGACTGCTTTCAAGACCCCCCACCAGTACCCAAATCCCTGTATAAAGTGGCCCAGCTCACATCACAACACCTACATATTTCCTTCTGGGTGCTTTAGGCTACCTCTAGATTGAATATCTAATGCAGCCTAAGTGCTATCTAAGTAATTGTTGCACTGTATTGCTTAGGGAATGATAACCAGAAAAAAGTCCGTACACATTTAATTCAGATCCAATTTCTTAAAACAACAACAACAAAACCCATTTTCACTGTGGTCAGTTGAGTTTGCAGATGCAGAGCTTGTAGGTAGGGAGGACTGACGTAGTTGAGACAGGTGGCTCAGCACAGTGGCAGAGGAGAGGCTCCGGAGCAGAATGCCTGGTTTGGATCGCAGTGTCTCTGGCCCTGGGCAAGTAACTTCACTCCTGCACCGCAGCTTCCTTGACTTGAGCGGGGGTTACCTGAGGGTCTTATTGTGAGTGTGCTGAAGAAGTTCTGTTTCAACTGAGATGTGAAGAAGCTTCAGGGAAGAAAAGCTTGAGTACGTGGTCTCTGTTAAGAACAAGCTGGAGGGGCTGGGGTGCTGGCTTAGCAGTTGGAGCGCTTGTCTGGCATGCTCAAGGACTTGGGTTCAAACCCCAGCACCATGTACACAACTGAGTGTCAGACAAGAACCAGGTGGAAAAAAAATTGAAAATTGATTCTCCCTCCCTCTTTCTCTTTAAAGAAAAAAAAAAAAACAACGAGCTGGAGTTTCTGGAAAATCATAATGTTAGTGTGGCTGATGGAGAGTAGGCAAAGGGAAGAAGAGGAGAAAGAAGAAAGAAGCCTCGAGGGAGCTGGTCAGAGGCTAACACGCAGGGATAGCTAGGTGTGCTGAGAAGTCTGACGTGTAACGGAAAATGTGTCTTTCGACCCCCTCAAGCCTCTTGCGCTCCCTGGTGTAAGATGCAGGTGACAATAATCTCTGGGCTGGGGTAGATGCAGCCCGTGCCTCCCCGAATCGCCGGGCAGCCCATGCTGTTCTTGTCCTCGCTCAACTCTGCTCAACTCCGCTCGACGGAATCGTTTTACAGACAGAATTACTACTTTTTTCAAAAGGACCATTTATCTTTGGCCCGCTACATTTTATTAAATTAAGGAGTTGAGTTATTGTACAATCATAAATGTGTATAAAGTAACAATATGATATGCACTTGATCTTAAACCATAGTTACCCCTTCATCGCCTATACCCGTCTCTGGATTCTTCTATATTATGCCCCTGTAAGAGATATAAATGCCTATATATATATGTATAAATATGATTGTGAATTTTCCAGAATTAACTGATTGCATAAGTATTATATGACTTCTGGGGGTGGTGGTAAAGAGTATTCTGCGTTGTTCATTATCCCCTAACTCCTTCCTTTCCTGATTGTGGTTTTGGACAGTTTTTTTTTAAGGTTTATGATTATGGTCACTTTTCAATTATCTGCTAATACTTGGGTTTAAACATCTGTATTACCAACGTAGCAGACGCGTCAAAGCCGTTTTTTGTGAACATTAACATGCAGTATGTGGAGTGCATTCGTGTACACGGGTATACATTTCCTTAAAAGCATTCTTCTGTGGTACAGTTTTCTGGACTAAACTGTATTAATTATCATTTTCTGATTTTCTGTTGAGCATTCTTGGAGGGGTGCAAATCTTCATGCCTTGAGTACCATAGGGGTGAAATGATGAGGTTGCCCGTTTGGATTGGATGCATTTTGTGAATAAGCCACAGATAATTAATGCTATCATGCCCGCAATTGAGAGTGTACTGAACAGCAGGAGCGCAGCATTCGCGCTGCTGTACACCGCTCCCCCTTGAAACCCGTTCCTACTTTGGCTCCTGCAACACGCAGCCTTCTCCCCGTCTTTGTACTTCACAGATTTCCCCGCTCTGCCCTCTTTGGAGGTCCTCGTAGCTGGGACTGGCCTTCCCCTCCCGTCACTCAGCTCTCACTTCCTAAACCATTTCCCCAGCTGTCACCTGTGTGTGGCCAGCACAGAGCCAGCCAGCTTTGTCACCAGGTTCCAGGTGCAGGCATCCATCTCTTCCTTCTCCCCCCTTCTTCAGATCCCACATAGCAGACCCACACTCATGATGCCCCTCAGGGACCCCCACCCCAGCATGTCAGGTGCGGCACGAAAGAGGGACTTGTCCTTGACACCGCATTTTCTGATTCCCCCCACATGATCCACAGTCAAGACTCAACCCCATAGAAGGTCTCACAAGTCCACCCACATCTTGTCAAATGTCTACCATTCTCATCCTCCCACACCAGTATCTGCTTAGCCCAGTGTCTTGCTGCCTCTGTTCATATCTCCCCTCCTTGGCCCTTTCTCTGCAGAGATACTTGGATTTCCTAAGCAGACAGGCATAGCATCTGTAAATATGGTACCTTCTGCATCTCCCTTACTAATCCGAATTCTTTCTCTCGCTTACCACATTGGCTAGGATTCCAGGTCAGCGTTGAATAGAAATCACAAAACAAACCAGGCATTGTGGCACACACCTGTAATCCCAGTGACTTGGGAGGCTGAGGCAGGAGGATCACAAGTTCAAGGCCAGCCTCAGCAACTCAGCAAGATCTGTCTCAAAATTTTAAAAACTATATATAAAAAGGGCTAGGGATATGGCTCAGTAGTAAAGTACTCCTTGATTCAATCCCCAGTGCAAAAAAAAAAAAAACCCAAAAGAACAAAAAACAAAACAAATAAACAAAAATCAAGAAAAAGGAAAAGAAATGGAAAAACATATGTGTTCAACTTTTATTGTAGATGCTTCCTGTCAGTTTAAGGAAGTCCCTTTCTGTCAGTAGTGTGATGATAATATTCATTATAAAAAATGATAGACTCTGTTTTGATAATTGATATTCTGAATTTACTTTTTCCATCTTGGCTGGTCTGTCTTCCTGATTTTTTTGTTTCTCTCTCTCCCTATTTCTTTTGGATTTTTTCACTTTTCTCCTTCACTTTCTTTTTCCCTTTACTAGTTTGAGAGTTACATTTATAATTAATTTGATTAGTGGCTACCAAGATATTTTATCATACATGTTTAACTTGATAAAATTTGAAGTTAAAATCTTTTATATTTATTTTCCCTGAATAACAAAACGATTTGGGAAGACTGTCCCTTTCCTCTTAAATACTGTGCTAGTATTACCAAGTATTTTAGTTTAATTAAAAAAATAACTCTACAGATCAGGTATTGTTTTAAGTGGTATTTGTTTATAGACTTTTTACCAATAAAAGTTTCTCAAGGGGGCTGGAGCGGTGCGTCTCAGTGGTTACGGTGCTTGCCTGACATACACGAGGACCTGGGTTCAAATCCCAGCACCACATACACTACTGGGTGTTGGAGAAACAAAGGCCAGATTGGAAAAATAAATTTAAAATTGATTCTTTCTCTCCCTCTCTCTTCCTATCTCCCTTTCTCTCAAAAAACAAAAAGTTGTTCAAAGTTACCGTAAGGAGAACGTATACGTGTTACATGGTTTCTTTTTACTTTTTTAAAGAAAAAGAGCAATTTCTATTTAGCTTTTCACATTCCTCAGACACTTTCTTGTGCATGTGGTGCTGGGGTTTGAACTCACATCCCCGTGCATGCCAGGCAAGTGCCGAAATCGCCGAGCCACCGCTCCAGCCCCTGTGTTACATGGTTTCTAATCACAGTGAAAACATTAGAAGTCCATCTCTCGATTTCCATTGGCAAACCCTCTCAGTTGCTCTGGTTTTAATCCTAAAGCATGAAGGGGGTTGAGTGTCTGCAGAGTCGTAGGCCTGCCTTCCGTTTGCTTACTCGTTGGCCTATTGCCGTTGCTTCCTGTGGTTGGGGCTGTCTGTCTGTCTTGCACTGTGTCTTTCTAAGCGTTCTGTTTCTTCCTCTCCTGCAGCATCATTTGTTCATCTTTGATGTTGTATGGTTCCACCATCATGTACTCAGGGATGAGATCTGCTGTTACAAGGTAGTCTTCCTATGTTGCGGAGGTGGCTCAATGGTAGAGTGCTTGTCTAGCATGAATGAGGCTCTGGGTTCAGTCTCCCGCACCACCAAAAAAAAAAAATCTCTCTCTTAGTAGTTAGTCTTCCTACATTTGGAGTTTTACGTCCAAATAAATTCCTATTCTTATTTATTTTTAAATTATATTTTACAGGGAGAGAGAGAAGAAAGAGAGAATCAGTTTTATTTATTTTTTCATCTGGTTTTTGTTTCTCTAATACCAAATTGTGTATGTGGTGCTGGGGTTCAAACCTTGGTCCTTGTGCATGCCAGGCAAGCTCTCAAACTGCTGAGGCACTGCTCCAGTCCCATTTTTTAAAAATATTTCCATTTTTTCCGTGAATCCTAATCCGTCTGAAATGTTAAGTAATGCATATAAGACTTCATCATATTCTCCAGGTCTCAAAGTTTTTTGCATGTTTTCTATCTTTTTTATTTCCTTGGGTTAATTCCGGGTAATTTCTTTAACTTTACTTCCCATTTTATCCCTTTCTCTCTTTAGCTATATCTAATATACTGTTTAAAAATCACTGAATTCTTTTCATTTTGATAATGATACTATAAATTTTCAGAAATTTTATTTAGTTCCCTTTCAAAACTACTATTTTATATATATATATATTTTTTCCTCCTCCTCCTCCTTCTCCTCCTCCTTCTTCTTCTCCTCCTCTTTTTTTCTTCTTCCTTTCTTTTTTTAGTACCTGGAATTGAGCCCAGGGGCACAGGGACACTTAACCATTGAGCCACATCCCTGGATTTCTTTTTTTAAGAGAGAGACGACAGTAACAGAGAGAGAGAGTAAATTTTTGTTTAGTTTTTCATCTGGTTTTTGTTGCTCTGACACTTAGTTGTGTACGTGGTGCTGGGGTTCAAACCCCAGTCCTCGTGCATGCCAGGCAAGCACCACAACTGCTGAGCCACCACTCCAGCTCCATCCCTGGACCTTTTTATGTTTTATTTTAACACAGGATCTTGCTAAGTTGCTGAGGCTGTGCTCAAACTTGCAATCCTCCTGCCTCAGCTTTCTGAGCTGTTGGGTTTACAGGCACGAGCCACTGAACTCAGCTAACTTTTTCCTTTTTGATCGTATTTTAGCTACCGTTTTTGTGCTGTGCAATTCATTACGTTGGCCTTCTGTTGCCTGTTGTATAATTTCCGTGAGCGGTGGCTGTGGGTCTGAATCCGCTGCCTCTGTTTTGGAGCTTTCCTTCCTTGTGCTCTTCTTGTTCTTGTTCTTATTTTTATTGTGGTGCTGGGAGTTGAACCCAGGGGCTCATGCTAGGCAAGTGCTCTACCACTGCATTATGTCCCCAGCCCCTCTTTTATTAAGCTAATTCTCCTTTATCAGTTGGTATATGTGCAGGTGTGTCTTGAATCAAACTTTTATTTCCCCCCAAAGAAAATAAAGGTTTCTATCATTCACGTGAAGGAAGAACCAAGCAAGTTAATGTGTGTGCTTATGGGTGCAAACAAGGGGCGTGAACTGTGGGGGACAGAAGCAAAGCCCAGGAGAAGCCTGGCTTGTGCCCAAGCACAAGTGCTGTCGTTTTCTCTTTCCTGCCCAGCACTGGCCAGGACCCGTGGCTTCCTTAGTGGTCCTTTCTGTGCGGTGAGTCTATTGCTTGTCTTCCCTTAGAAAAAGGTGACAAAGCAAGGAAGCTGCTCAACGCTGGGTTTCCAGGAAGCAGGGAAGGGTCTGCCTCGCTCCCTGTAAGCTTCGGGAGACACCAGAGGAATTCTCAGGGCGCTGGGGGTTGGTGGACGCCTTTGCATGGCTTTCTTGTTCAGTACTGAAGTCCAACTGTGTGGTGCATCCGTGTAGGCTCCTCACTCTCGACAATTCAGTGGTTCATGTTCAAATCCATCTGTGGCAGTTGTTTCCACTGAGGTTTGCTGGAGGTCTTCAAACTTTATTCTGTCCTGCAGTCAGAGGGATCTTCTCACAATTCAGATCAGATCAGGGTGCACTGTGTCCCCTGTCCATGGAGGGACATGTTCCAAGACCCAGTGGGTGCCTGAAACTAAGGGTAGCGTGGACCCTGTCTATACTAGGTGTTTTGCTTATGTGTGCCTGTGGTGCAGTTTAGTTTATAACTTAGGGGCGGTAAGAGATTAAGCACAATAGCTAATAATACAGCATTATCTTACTGTATGCGTGTACTTTCTCGAGGGTCAGGACTAACAATAACATTTCTGACTGTTGTGGACCAGGGGAACTGAAACTGCATGCAATGAAATCTCAGGAAAGGGGGCTGCTGTACTACCCTTCACGTCCTCCCACTTCTTCTCATTACCCTTGGAATGAAGAAGCCTAACATGGCCCAGGAGGCTTGCTGGACAGGTCCTGGCAGCCCCTCCAGTCTCACCCGATCCCCAGGCCTCACCCCAATTCCATGGCCTTTACTCTGAGTGACTCTCCAGGTCACTCAGCTCCCTGCTGCTCCCGGGCCTGTGCACCTGCTGTTCCTGCAGCATTGACCACCCTTCCCTCTTCCTTTTCTTTTCTTTCTTTCTTCTTCTTCTTTTTTTTTTTTTTAAAGAGAGAGGGACAGATAGAGAGGGAGAGAGACAAAATTTTCATTTGGCTTTCATTGCTCCAACCCTTTGTTGTGTATGTGGAGCTGGGGTTTGGATCCGTGGACTTGGTCATGCCAGGCAAGCACTGTAACCACCGAGCCACTGCTCCAGCCCCTTCCCTCTGCCTTTTAACTAATTTTCTCTGACTTGCCCTTCCTGTGTTGCCCCAACTGTCACTTCTTTGGGGAAACCGTCCCTTTTATTTCCTGGTTAGGTCAAATCTCTATTTTATGTTTTCATTGCCCACAAAATTTGTCCTTAAAGTACATGTCACAGTTGTTTGGTGTCCATTTTTACTTCTCTGTATACATTCCTTGGTCACATACTGATTGGTACACAGTAGGTGTTCAGCAATTTTTGTTGGTTGAATAAATCATATCATGGTAATCCTAAGCTGCTGCTGCTGCTCCTCCTCCTCCTCCTCCTCCTCCTCCTCCTCTTCCTCCTCTTCTTCTTCTCCTTCTCCTTCCTCCTCCTCCTCCTTCAGACAGACTGAGAGAGAATCAATTCACATGGCTTTCGTTGCTCTGACACTTGGTTGTGTATGTGGTACTGGGGTTTGAACCTGTGTACTTGCGCATGCCAGGCAAGCTCTATAACCACCGAGCCACTGCTCCAGCCCTGAGCACATCTTAACTGGCCAGAGCTGCCTCGTCCTGGAGCTTAGAGTCCACTGTTGCTTGGTGTCTGTCCCTCCTCCCCCTAGCTCAGGCAAACTTGCTTGTCTCCTCATTTGGTTTCAGGCCAGCTGTGCACTGCTGGGTCAGCAAGGTCTAATGATTAGACTGCAGTTCTAGATTTTAAAGCTCACCTGCTTGGGTCAGGATCCTTCTTCTTTAATTGGTATTTCCTTCTCTGGTGTGATTTAATATGAAATCTAGTACTTCTCCCATGCGGCAAATGTCAGAATGTGGCCTCCTCTAAATCCTGGGAGTCACAGTGGTGCTCAAGGACCCAGCGCTGGCTCATACTGCAGCCTGTGTCTGTCGGATGCACTGTGTGCTCAGTTTTTCTGGGCCTGGGCTTTTGCCACCGGCTCCCTGTCCGCTTTGGAAGGCATTTGCTGGGCAGGTAGAATGTGTCATATGGCCGGCTCAGACAGTCTCAGGGTCTGCAGACGTAAACATGGTAAACAGCTCAACAGTACATGGGAGTTTCTCCACGTTTAAGGAATTGCTCTTGGGGCTGGAGCGGTGGCTCAGCAGTTACAGCGCTTGCCCAGCATGTACAAGTACACAGGTTCCAACCCCAGCACCCACGTACACAACTAAGTGTCAGAGCAACGAAATCCATGTGAAAAACTCAATAGAAGTCGATTTCCCTGTCTCTCTTTCTCTTTCATTGTCCTTCTCTCTCTTAAAAAAAAAATTGCTTTTATAGCCCATGGCATTTATTGTTTCTTACATTCAGCAATAACACACTACGTGCCTGTTCTGTGCAAGCTAACCCAACAAACTTTGTTTCTCTTTTTAAGCACCTAAACTGGTAATGCCAGGGAATTGGCCTATTTGCCTGACAGTGGGGGTTTGGCTGGCTTTAGCAATCAAGCGTCTATCTCACACGTATTTACAGGGTGGCCCGCTGTGCTGGGCACTGTAAATACGATCATGAATTGGACAAACTAGGCCTAGTCTTCATGGGCTGTTTAGTGTAGTTGGGAAGAGAGCAGATAGTCCTGTGGGTGCTTGTTAGCAAGGGGAGGCTGGACCCAGGTGCCCAAGAGTGTGTAAGAAAATCAAGTGTTATGGGGTCAGCGGGCTTTTCTGGGAAACTGCTGTCTAAGCTGTGGCCCGGACCACGAGTGGGTGGGTAATAGGTGAAAATAAAGCCTTAGGCAGCTCCCAGAGACAGGAAGGAGCTGACCTCGTTGAATTGCAGAAAGGCCAGAGTGGAGATCACCTAGAGAGGCGGGAAGGGCAGACCTTGAAGAGCCTTCAATGTCCGGCCATGGCAGGTGGCTGTGATTCTCAGGGCAACCGGGAGCTTTTACAGGATTTTAAGAGGAAAACGTGATGACCACATTTGTGTGGTTTTTGTTTGTTTTTAAAGAGAGAGGGACAAAGAGAGGGAGAGAATCAATTTTATTTAGTTTTTCATGTGGCTTTTGTTGCTCTGACACTTCGTTGTGTGTACGTGGTACTGGGGTTTGAACCCGCATTCTCGTTCATGTCAGGCAAGTGTCATAACCACTGAGCACCACTCCAGCCCCTACATTTGTGTTTTAAGAAGATCTCTCTGATCACTGCCTAGGAAATGGATTGAAAGGGGATGAGCACAGGGAGGGGAGGTGGATTCAGAGAGCCCTGCAGGTGAGAGGTGACTCTAGTGATGGTGGTGCTGCTGAAGGGTGAGGGGAGAAAGTGGCTTTGAGAGCTTGAATTAATGGCCTGGATAACTGAATGACCATCCCTTCTTAGTCCAGAGAGCTCTGAACTGGGCACCTCTGGGCCCAGATGCTCTACTTGGAAATTCTGGAGGGGGAGCAGGCTTGGTCTCAGACAGCTGACGCCTCCTGTCCTGGCTCTTTGACAATAGAATCCTGGGGGGTTTAGGTTGAAGTTTTGCTTAGTGAAGAGCCCATGTCTTGCATGCATGTGGCCCTGGGTTAGATCCCTAGTACCACACATGCGCACACACAGCGTCCTGGGGGTTTATCTCCATGTCAAATAGTTAAGTGGAGATGGAAGAACTAGGGCATAGAGTCGAATGACCTGCTGAAGGTCACAGTCTTCACTGTCGCTGGCGCTGGTCTAAAGCTCAGCCCTGCGGTTGCAGGCCATTGCTTTCTGCCGCACTGCCCTCTGCCAGCAGCTCGCCTGGCCCTCAGCCTCCATCCTTCTCAGCAGAGGTCTTCAGTGATGCAAAGCCTAGAGTTTGACTCAGTGCCTCCTCGGGTATTCCCAGATTTCAAAACGAAGAGTCATATGGCATAGGTATTTATAAAACTGGCAACTTTAATAAGGAAAATGTTAAAAATTCTATTTACATACACCAAATGTCAGGGCTCTCCATGGAATAGAGCAGGAAGCCTGGGGTTAATTATCCTTCTCAGGAAGCCTAGACTCAAAGGACAAAGTGCAGAAGCTCTTGGCATGACCACAGTTTAGAGAAATAATAACTTGACATTTCCCAGGCAATTGGCTCTCTAGCTGCAATCTATGCCAGAAACCAGGAGGGAGGTGAGAAATCAGTGTCTCCACGCCATTGCTGGAGAGGGAAGCTGCCTCCCGTGGTAGGACCTTGTGGTAGGCTCCCTGGCTCCAGCCCTGGCTCCTTGGGTGAGAAGCAGAGACTACAGGACAAGCATTGGAAGGGAGGACTGCCCGAGCAAAGATTAGGGAGCAAGATGCACTCACCCCAAAGAGCAGACCTCTCTTTTGAAAATTAAATGTAATATCCACTTGTTTAAAAATCAACAGTAGAGCTGGAGCAGTGGCTCAGCGGTTGAGGCACTTGCCTGGCATGTGTGAGTATACGAGTTCAAACCCCAGCACTACATGTGCAATGAAGTTTTGGAGCAGCAGAAGCCCCATGAAAAACTAAATAAAAAAATTGATTCTTTCTTTCTCTCTCCCTCTCTGTCTCTCTGTCTCTCTCTCTCTCACTGTCCCTTTGTCCTTAAAAAAATAAAAATAAAAAATATAAAATCATGTAATGGGTCTGTTGCACACAATCCCTTTTCAAAGGGATTTTTCCATTATCAACTTAATGCATAGATTTCCAGAGTTTACTGTAGGAGTCTATGTGTATGTAGGTATAATCATTCTGCAACTTAATTTTTTTGTTATCATTTATCATGGAAACCTGGGTTATTAAACCTGGGTTATCATATCCTGGGTTATTAAAAAATTAGAGGATGGAATGTAACAGAGGCCGCAAAGACCTAATTTCTTCTTGGCACCCAAACTGTTGGACCGACTGGTCCATAGAGAAAGGGCTAGAAGGAATCCAGGAGACATTAGCTTTCCTTTTAAGACATTGATGCAGTCCCTGCTTTCCTCTAAACAGAAGCAGGAGGGGTGTGTGTGAGTGTTTCTATCCTTAGGAACATTGTTTTGGGAACATTTAATTTCTAATTATATCAGAGAAAGAAAGCCCTGAATGCCATTTTTCATGCTGATGGAGAAATTACTTAGGCACAGAATTATGCAACTCGGGTCCTCTTGCTAAATGACAGAGAGTCTGCAGCTCTCAGTGGTGTGAAGGATGGCACGGGCAGCGTCACGCAAGATCTGTGATGCAGAGTTCTCTCCGGGCTTTGCCGATGTCTTATTTGCTACTTACCATGAATTTATTACATCGGGTCGCTATAATTTAAAAGTAAAGAGAATGTTTTAGATGGATCTTCTTTCATTTCTTCCATATTGTTAACCCCACCCCCTCCCTTCTCTCCCTCTTTCAAACTCAGGCAGCTTACACGGCCACCGGAGGAGGCAGTTTATCTTCAGTGATTAGGTTAATTTTTATGCATTCATTCCAGGCACTTTTCAAAGCAGGATTTCCCACATGCTGAGTTCATCGTCCTTGCTCTTGGCCATAAATCCTTCTTCCTTGGGGTTATTTACAGGAGGAAGAAAGACTGTCTAGTGAAACTTCTTTGCAGTTTGCCCTAAGGACTGGTCCCTTAAATGTCACCCTCCAGAAAAGTAACAGCTCCAGTACAAATACTTTTTGTTATTGACAGAAGGATTGGCACCTGGAGCTGGCCTGAGCCCTGCCTACTGGCCACTGGTGGTATTCAATGCAATATCATCCCACAGAGATCTCTCTGGCCACAAGGGCTGCTTGACAGTTCAGGATGGCGACATTATGGTCATCCTAACCCCCTTTACCTATCCCTTTCTGAGAGAGCTTCTTTCTTGGTCTTCTGACAAAATAACTCCTTACTTCCCAACTTTGTTACCCTTTCAAAGAAATCTCTGGCCATTGTGGAGCAAGGAAGCTATCTGCAACCTCATTGCACCCGTGTCTTCATCTGCAAGTTCTTATTTATTTCAGGTTCCTAAGCCTTGATGGTGGGGAAGGGGTGGGGACGGTGACAGTGACCAGACAGGGAAGAGGCAGATCTGACGGGGGCCCTCTATCAGGAGCCCTTTGCAGCCCTGTGGTGTGGACAGAAATATGCTGCGGGCTGCATTGCAGGGTTCTTTCTCTAAGCAAGATCTGTTAGCAAGAACGATTTTTAGCCAGACTCGGCCACTCGTAGAGCTACAAATTATGCTCAGTGCCAGGTGGAGAGGGAGAGAGGGAAAGTACACTTGGCTTCTTGGCTTTGGTTTTGAGGTATTGTGACTTTCCCAGGGTAATCGCTCTTTTCAAACCAGGACAGCACAATGGTTCTTTCTGGAAGTCAGTAATTTATACCCACCCTAATAAAGCAAATGACTGGTTCCAGCCCCGTCACCTTGGCCTTAGAGCTTGAATAGGGAAAGGTTACAGCCGGCCAGCTTCCCTCTGTCCTCCCTGGGCACATGCTGCTGCCCACCCACCCACCCACGCCTGCTCCTGGCCAGCCTGCTACTTGGCTCTGTCCCCTGGAGCCGATACTACCTAGTGGTTATAGGGGTGACATTTGGGACAGAGACACTCATGGGCTGAACTTCCGGCTCTGCCATTTATTAGTTGAGTGACCTTGAACAAAGTATGCTATCTAATTGTGCCTACATGTCCTTATTCGTTTCATGGTAATAACACCGACATGGTGGGATTGCCGTATGGATCAAAGAAATACACACTGCCACGGCACTCAGCATAGTAAATGCTTAATAAATAGCAGCTGTTGGTAGCAGTTGTCTCCATGGCAAAGGTAATAATTAATATTATAATGATAAAGGGTGCAGAGCCAAAGGCGATTATAGATATCTTCCTTGAGCACTTGAACGGGTGCCCTTACCATGACCTACTACAGTGGGTTCTGGGTTCCTAAGACTTTCTGTTGAGTCATATGGAGGCTGAGATGGGTTTATTCTGTGTGTTTTTTCAATCTGCTGGTGCATGTGTTTATAACTCATTTTCCATGTTGCAGGCCTGTTGCTAGATAGAGGGACATTGTGAGAGAGATGGCCTTGCTGTCTGTGGACTTAGAGCTCATGCTCTGAGACAAAGCAACCAAGAGGTTGATGCTAAAGATGAAGTTTTATGATAGGGGCATCTTGGCCTCAGTGACAATCTGAATTAATGGTGTGTGCAGTGTGCATCAGTCACCTGAGGGAATTCACTAGGTGACATCCCTTCTGTGGTGTTCCTCGAGTGCTTCACATCTTTTTTTGGGGGGAGGGGGGACAAAGGATTCTCGATTGGCATGAAAGACAACAGAATGGTATGGTGGGTAACCGAATATTTTGCTCAATTCTATGAAAGCTCATGGAATTGTTTAAAACAGATTTTTCATTTTAAAAAGCTTTCAATTAATTTGGTCTTGCTCCCAGTCTCCTGTGAAATGAGTCAGGTATGTTTCTCACCAAGAGCAAATTTAGGCAAAGATGTGACTGGGTGATGTAGACAGAGAGTGCTGGGCTGAGGGCTCAGCTGCAGAGCACCCCTGGGGCTGCTGGGAAGGGAGGAAGGAGGCAGGTGGGCAGTAGCACGGGAGGGGTGGGCATCACAGTCAGAGTAGTGCCACCATGTAGGTGACAGAGCTGTGGTCAGTGTTAGCCAGAGGCCTGGCTCCTTCAGGGATCCACTCCTCCTAAGATTGTCTTTTTAAATCTTTATTTTCTCTTTTTCATATGGAAAGAGCCAGTCCAGGTGGATGGAGAACTTAGCACAACGTCTGACCCTTAGGAAGTGCTTGGAAATGACCTCAAAGGGTTCTTATTCAATTTCCTCCTCGTGCAGTAATAAATGATTGACCCACAGGGTTTCTTCAGGAGCTCTCTTCCTGTGTGTGTGTCCAGTGTGGTGCCTGGCACGCTCTAAGTCCTCACTAAGTGGTGGTCTTTGTGAAGATGCCATGCCTTTCTCCCTATGGCTCAGGAAGCAGAACGGGATGTATCCAGGAGAGAAATGGAGGCGATGTAACAATAGCTGGCGTGTATTGATCATCAACTCCACCTACCAGGCGCTGTGCCGAGTGCTGTACAAGCACATACGGGGAGAGCGTCTCTAATCCCAAACTCCAAAAGCTGCACTGCTCCAAAATCTGAAACTCGTTGAGTGCCAGCACAGCCCTGCGAGTGGAAAATTCCACACTGTGGAAGTTTGTCTCATGCACATAATGATGAAAACTATCAGATAAAATGACCTTCAGCCCATTTGTATAGGGTCCATATGATATAGGCCGTAAACAAATCTCCTCTTTGAACTCGGATCCTGTCACCAAGACATCTCATTATGTATATGCAAAAATTCCAAAACCCAGAAAAATATGCAAAGTCTGAAACACCTCTGTTTCCACTTTTGGATAAGGGGCACTCTGCCTGCATTTGATTTTTAGGAGAGCTGTATGGGGAAGGTGTCATTGTACTACATGAGGACACTGGCCATTAGGGAGATTACATGTCTTAGCCGAGGTTTACCCACCTTGTACGTGATGGGATGGAGCAGGATTGGGAGCCCAGGGAGTCTACTACTGTGCCTCAAGGAGGCGGGAGAGCAGTCAGGGGGATGCCTGTGAAGGTGGCTTAGAGAGCGGGAGTGGCTGAGATGGGGAAAACAGAATGGGGCCTAGGCCCTAGACACCCTCCACTACTGGGTGCTAAAGCCAACCTATCCGCTTGCTTCATGTGGCCTGTGGCCACTTTGGTTAGATTCCGCTCCTCGGCTTAGCCTGAGGTTGGCATCTCAGTTTTAGATCAGACTTTCTGGAGCTGTGTGGAGGAGGTAGTGGAGGGCATAGAGCTCCCAGTGGGGGAGGTGGCAGCGCCGGGTGGGGGAGGTAGGGGAGGGCATAGAGCGCCTCTTGGGGGAGGTGGTGGAGGCGGGGCAGCACCACATAGGGCTCTGGGGTTGTGCTGTGAGCACTCGAGGGTGCACAGGTCTCCTTAAAGAATCGCATGCAGCCCAGCTGAGCTGTAGTTAGCCAAGCATGCCCAGAACAGCATCTTGCATGCAGGCTGCTCCAGTTTTCCTCCTGGTCAAGGCCTTAGGGCCCTTCAACAGTTTGTTCCCTGGCAGCATCAGCTGCTTTGTGAAGTATCTTTCTAAGTGTTCTAGGCCAGGAAAAATGTCTCTCCTGAAGCTGTAACAGAGACAAGTGCTCAAAAAGGACCTGGAGGCCGCATCTGCGCCCTGGACTTCAAGGTCACGTCCAAAGTGTCGCAGATGGACAAGGCTTGTTTTTCTTTTCCAGCTTCTCAGGGAGGCTCTGTAGTGCCTAACCGCCCCGCTCTCGCCGGGCTATTTCTTCCATATAATCTAAACCCCCTATGCATTTCTTTCCTTAGCCACTAATTACTTGAAATATTTCTGCTCTTTGTTTACACTCAGATCAGGGAGTATGCCACGGTGATGGTTTCCATCCGCAGCCGTTGTGCAGGTTCAGTTTTGGGGACAGGAAATCCTCTTCCAGGGCATGCAGCCCAGGAACCCACATCCTCTCGCTAGGTCCCACCCTGCCCCCCAGTCTCCACCACCTCCCAGAATTCATTTCGGCTATCAGTGGATCAATCCACTGCGAGATCGGAGCCCTTGTGATCCTGTCACCTCCCCAAAGTCCTGACTCTGAGCCCTGCTGCCCTGAGGACCAGGTTTTCAACACATGAGCCTTTGGGGCACATTCCAGATCCCAACCATAACATAACGGCAGTCAACAGCAGCCATATGAATTGCTGAAAGTTCACTGAACACTTACCAAGCATCTGCTGAGCCATAAGTGAAAGGCATTCTCATTTTCTTAGCCTCAGAATAACCCATGTCATTTCTGCATGCTGGCAATAGGGATTAACATTTCAAAGCAGAGCCGGCTGCCTGAGGCCACATGGTCAGCAGAGGGAGGAGCCAGGCTCAAGAGCAAAGCCATTTGCACTAAGTAGCATTTTCTTCCCTTTCCTCTCGACTACAGTAATGTCCCCTGACTCTGGATGTAAGGCATGCTGTTGTTTCCTTTGTAAATCTTGGGCAGGTGCAGAATATGTTTCCATTCCTGTACTCCAGAATAGAACTCAGGTGCTCAGCTTGTGACACGAATGAGCAGATTGCATTCCCACCAGGCAGTGGCCTGGTCTTGGCCACATGGGCTTTGTGTCGTCTGCACTCTCCCATTAGATTCTCAGACCCCAGCAAGAGAAGAATGCTGAGTTCTGGTTCAAGATCTCCCACAGGTCCCGTCTGTGACCTAGAGCAAATCACATCTCTCTTGCAGGTGGAAACTAAATTCAATTTAGTTTGCAGTCAAGTGGAGAGTCTGGGCTTGCTTTGTCACGTAGTCAAAAGTCCTCCTTTCCTTTCAAGCATCATGCCCTTGACCAAATATTTAAAAGACGGCAATACTGAGTCACTTCCCCACTCTGGCCCTCTGGCTCTTCATCTGCCCTAGAGCATGCACTAAGTACTCACTAAACTTCTCAATAACTCTTGTTTTCAAACCCCACCCCAGGGAGCTGCAGGAAGAAGTTTGTTCCACTCTGTGATGTTCTGACTAGACAGGGGCTGCAACAAAACCAACCAGGATTTTTCTAGGCAGAGTGTAAGGATATTGTGCAGCTTGTAAATACCAAAAAGAAGTGATTGGATGCTGAGCGATTGGGAATCTCCTAAACATTATCCCTGGAGCTCTGCCATTGAGATGACTCCCAGCAAAGTCTATTATGTTTCTCGGTTGAAAATGACAAATTCCCGAAAGAGAACTACCAGGGGAATATGCAGAGCAGGCAGCATGGGGCCAAGTCACTCATCCAGAAAGTAGGGTGCAGGTGCTTCCCATGAGGGCGACCTGGTCAGAATGGGTCCAGCACACACACCAACATGCCAAGGAGGTTGCCTGGCTGAAGAGCCTGTCTGCTCCTCAGGACCTGGGCAGCCACACCTTGAGTGTTCAATGCTGGTGGGAGGCAGTGGGCAGGCTCGGTGCTGCAACCCAGTGGCATCCATTGTGATGTCGACCATTAAGGCTTTCAGGTAGCTGCAGTCGGGCAAGAGTAACAGATTTCAAAGCAAAATGCAGGAGGGACGGACTATCTATGAGCTAGAGAAAGTGGCTATGGGTGCAAAGAATAACAAATGGCAGTGTCTTGTGGGAAGCCAACCACCTGGTAGTTAGGACCCTGTCTTCCTCTGTGCCTGATCAAGGGTACAGTGGGACTCTGGTCCCATCTTTCCACTTTGATGATGTATTAGGCTTCTTTTCTGTTACTACAATTGAATACCTGAGGTCAGGATGCTTTATAAAGAAAAGAAGTCTATTTAGCTCACTGTTCTGAAGCATCAAGGGCATGGTGATGGTGTTGATTAGGCTCTTGTGAGGGCTGATGGCATCATGGCTGGAGAACTGGTGATAGGGAGACATCATGTGGTGAGGCAGGCAGATCACAGCTGGGTCCTGAGAGAGCTACATTCACCACCTCCAAGGGCACATCCCAGTGACCTGCTGACCTCTCAGCAGGACCTACCTCTTCAAGTTACCATGACCTCTCGCATCAGCATACTGGGGACCAAGCTGCCACCATGAATCCCTGGGGGTCAAACCCCATCCCTACCGAGGCAGGTGGAGCCGGAGCAGGTTCCAGCCCTGGGAGAGTTTTCTTCCCTGTGGAGTGGGGATGGATGAACAGCTGACGGCAGTGCGTGATCACTGAGGGCCAAGCTCTGTGCTCAGCTGTCACCCGTGGGCCAGTCACGTGTAGTCCTCTGCTGCTTCTGTGGCCAACCCTGTGCAGGTGGGAACCAAGGCACGGGGAGGTGAAGAGGCAGTGGGATATACAGTGCTGGGTTCCAGAGCCCACAGGCACACTCGCATTCTGACTCTGACCCTGGCTGGGGCTCCAGGCTGCCTTGCAGACCTCCACCCTCTGCCAAGTGGCCGGAGTAGTAGGGCTGCCTGGTGGTGTGTCTGCGGTGCGGGAGCTGCCTAACGCAGTTCCCAGGGTGCTGGGGCATGGTCCTGCTCTGTGACCTTCATGGATATAAGCAAGGTGCCCCGTTCCTGCGGGGTGGTGGGGCTTTTCACCCACAGCTGGTCCTCACTCCAGTCCACCCCCCTCAGCAGGTTTCAGCGAACAGGACAAGAAGGTTCCAGAGTGAGTGGGGGGTGAGAGGGAGGATTGCAGGTGAGCCTCGAGGAAGAAGAGAATGAAGCAGCCTGAGGCACAGGGCTCCTCCACGGCTTCTCTGTGACCTTCAGTGCCAGCTCCCTGTAACCAATTGTGACCTCCAGCACTGGCTTCCCCTTCGCTGCTTACTCCAGGAGCGTTTTCAAGAAGGTTAGGAAGAGGAGAGAGAGAGAGGCCAGTGGTGATAGGGCATGGAGACCCATGTGGCGTGGTCCATGCTGCAGGTGATAAGAAGCTAACAGAGCCACAGAAGGAAGCAGAGGAAAGAGGGTGGGGGTGGCTGGGGAAGCGGCTGGGCAGCCCGGTTGCCCCTGCTCTCTGCTGAAGGAGCAGCACACCTGCTAAGCGTGCGAGTGCTTTATCTGAGCAAAGCACCTTTACCAAAGCCCAGGTGCCAAGGAGCTTTTGACATGCTGGGCTGTGGCAGGAGAGACTCTATCTGAGCTGGAGACGCAAGGCCTCTTCCATGCATTTCACGCTGATGCCACAGATCCGGGTTGCTGCTGTTTCCCGGTTGGCGGTGAGAGCTTGTTTGGAGAAGCCTGGGGCTGAGCGATACTCCTGAGGCAGGGGCCGGGGATGAGACTCGGGGACCTGATTCTCCAGGAGAGGGTGGTTTCCAGGAGCATCACGTGTATACGTCGGGAGGTGCTGGAAATCTCTGGAAGGATACTCTGCAAGATACTGACACAGCTGCCCTCCTTGCTTGGATTAGTGAGGAGTCTCTTTCTAAATCATGCATTTCTGTTAGGTTTATGTTATTTTTTTTATGATAATAACATAGCATCTTTAAATCAGAGTGGGGAAAGGTTAGAATCGGGCAATAGGTGCACTCCTAAAACAGGGCAGGAGCCCCTGAACAGGCTGTGGCTGTGTGGATGGGCACCAGACTTGAAAATAGTTCTTCTTATGTTTCCAGCATACTTTAAAAATCCGATGATCACAACCTTGCCTCTGATTCTTGTAGTACGGTGACATTATTAATGTCCCCTTAGCTCAGATGATGTTCCTTCCTTCCAGGTTCCTGTTGAGCAGGGTTCCCCTTCAGTGAATCATGCACTGGGCCAGCAGAGAGCTCCTTTCTGCTGGAGTCCTGTCTATTCCCCACCGCTTTCTTTTAAATTTTAAATGAAGGTTGCGGCTGGTGCACACCTTCAAAAGTGCTGCCTGATGGCTTGAGAAATGACCTAGATGTGTCTTCTTTCAGGCTGTATGAAGGCAAAGAACAGATGGAGTTTGAAGAATCCATGAGACGGCTCTTCGAGTCCATCAACAACCTGATGAAAAGTCAATATAAAACTACCATCCTTCTGCAGGTCGGTTCATAGCACAAAAAGGAAAAACAAAAATCTCCATCTTTTCCCTTGGCCGTCCAATGAATAACAGCTGAGATGATGTCTGCGTTGCTTAAATATGCAGCCTGCTGTTACTGGCAGGCCCGGCTGGCTGCACTGTTTAAGGATGGCTAAGTGGGGACTTCTTTGGGCAGGAGAGAGTACATGCACTCTTTGTTCCCTGTAACTGTAGAAGTGCCTCCTTTTAAAATGCTCCCAAACTTATGTTATCTGGGAGGAAATTAGTCAAACTTGATCTGCTCTAAGAGGAGGGTTGCAGGCTGTTACTAAGTTGGGGCTCTGACTTACTTCTCAACACCATGAACTAAAGAGTCTCTGCGGCAGACAAGAGCTACTTTGGAGAAATGAAATGTTGAATGTGGTGGTTCAGGATGTACATTTGCAAACCGTGTGTCTCTGAGAAAACCTGAGGGCTCACCCTGTGCTTGGGAAAGAGCTGAGCAGCAGAATCTGAATGCAGAGGCTGTCTCAGGGGGACTTCAAGAATCAACTCCAGCATTGGAGTGAGAGTCCCATGCATTCTGACAGAAGAAAACCCAAACACATTCATCTAAATCAATGAGTTAATGCAGATGGCTCTGCGGCTGGTTTTAAAAATCCACATTATCCTTTTAGTTGCTAATTTAAATATCCATTATGCCAGGGATTGCCTCAACTCTGTTTAGAATTGATGAGAGACAAGTGTTCAGCCAGAGTGGCGATGAAGAGGCCGAGGCAGAAGTCTGTCTGGGGCGCGTTTGCTGCTGATGCTAAGGGCTTCAAACGTTGCACACTAGAATCACCTGGGGCTCTTTAATAAATTCTGATGCCTGGTTACCACCACCAGCCTTGCTAATTTAATTGGTATGGAGTACGACCAGGGCCAGGGGAATTTTAAAAGCTCCCCAGATTATTCTAATGTGAAACAAAGTTTGAGAATTGCTTTGCTAAGGGCTTCCTTTGGTTTAACAAATAATGGGAACGTGTGTGGGGGAGGGCATTGTCTTGCTTATCACTGTGTCCTTAGCACCTAGAACAGTCCTAATACACAGTCCATGCTTAACAGACACCTGTCAAACGAATGCACAAAGCCTCCTTTCTACAGGTAAATGAGAAGCTTCTGCAGGTCTCCTTGGCTGGGCCGCGGTATGGCCAGGATCCAGGTCTCCCCCTGCCCTGCCTTGCGATGGGGCTCCAACCAGTGTTTTCTAGTCTTTTTTACACTGATCATTTTATACCAACTGTGGGTGTTAAAGTCACCCTGTGATTAGCTGGAGCAGCAATCTTAATGGCTTCATGCTGGTTTTTAAACACATCTTCCTCGTGTTCCTAAAGTGCTCATCATTCTTTGATAAAGAAGGTAACAGGAGCAAGGGCAGCGTGGAGAACGTGGCAACAGCCCACACCTGCCTTCTCCCATCCCCACCTGAATCACCCTGGAGGCAGCTGGGCGCCACGTGGCCTCAGGATAGAGATGAGCGCTGAGTGGGAGCAGCTGTGGTGGGAGAGGCCACGGGCTTGAGCCAGGCTGCAAGGAAGGTGCGGTGTGAAGTAGCAGAAATGGCCAGCAAGCTCCGGTGTTGAGGGGAAGGAGCAAAGGCCCAGAGAGGAAGAGGTGCCAATGGAGGGAGACACCGGGAGCCGCTCTCGATGTTCCCCCATGATGACCCCAGGAATCCTAGGAGAAGGAAGAAATGGACAGAGGGAGGAAAGAGGTGGGAAACGAAGGGGGAAGAAAAGGCGGCAGGGGAGCAGCAGGGAGGAGCCTGGGTGGGCTGGAAGGTGCTGCGGCTCTTATTCTGAGTGGCCTTAGGCGGGTCATGTCACTTCCCAGCAACTCTGTCCCCTCCCCTGTGAGCCTCATGGGGTGAGGATCCATGGACACTCTGCAAAGCAGCACATTATAAATACTTTGCAAACGCAGAGGACTAATGCGATTGTTCCAGTTTGGGTACGAGTCTTTTTACTCCATTCTGATTGTCTGGGCAACTGTGTCAGGAGTCGCGCTTTCTTCATGATCTGGGCCACATTATGCTGGGTTCCTCTCATGGATTTCTATCCCAGAGCTGTAGAAAGGCGTTTTATCTCTTTTAAACTTTCTCTGAGGGCCAAATTTAGCTTCAGGGATTTACATAAAGCCAATGATGCTTTCCAGCTATTTACATGGTTGTTGAAAGTTATCAAAGAGGGATTTAAAGTCATATTCATATTGGGAGAGCAAAGCTGAATTTGCAGAATGCTGTAATGCTGTTTTGGGTGTGAGGAATGGACTGAAGGTGGGAGAGGTCAAGTCCACATGATGTCAGCGAAACCCACCTGCGGAGTCTTCTGTAGACTGACATTTGCTACAGGAGGCAGAGTGTTGACTTTTGAGCCAGGGAGATCTGGGGAAAAGCGGGGAGGTCGTCTCTCCATACGTGGGCTTGCAACCTTGGAAAAATCATTTCCATTTCCTGGGCTTGGCTTTATCATAGAATGGGAAGTCCAAAGTCCAATTTAGAGGACAATGAGGAGATTAAAGGAAGTGGCATGTGTAAGGATGAAGGATAGAGCTTATATAATTTAGTTTAAATGATTTTCAGTGATTCATACCCATCCCTCCTACCTCTTCATAGAACAGAAGATTTGGGGGTATTTTACTAGCATAGAAGCTGGAAGGGGATATTTGTGTTCTTAACCTTGTCATGAAGCCAAATAGTGTTCAGTTATTCATTTAAAGAAAAAAATCCAAATGCACATTTCAAGGAGAATAGCTTCACAAGAACTGAATATTTGGGTAAAAAGCAATGACAAATTTGAGCTGGATACACAGCCTGAAGTGACAGGAGGTTTGATTCTGAGCCTGATTGGGGACAGTGGCAGAGTGCTGTGATGTGTTTGTCCTGCCTGCTGTAGGTGGCGGTTGGGAACACAGAATATGAATACCACAATTGACATTCCTGGTGCAACTGAGTGTTTCCTGCAGGGTGGCAGCTTGTGGAGGAAACCCTTTTAAATGTCTGTATGAGTTCTGAGGAGAGCAGATCTAGTTCAGATCTCAGCTTTGACCATTGTGAGTTCCGGGACCTCAGAAAGCTATTTCCCGTTCTCAAGGTCCATCTGGTTTTTAGTGAAGTTCTTTCTGTGGTTTTCCTTATTGTTCCGGGTTGGCATGGCAGCAGCTCACTCAAATCCAGGGAGGATTTCCTGCCAGTAGTTCAAAAAGGGTAGAAAGAGCAATAGAAAGGCCTTCTGCTGATGGAGGACCGCCATGTGCCAGGCTCTTCACAACGTTTAGAATTCTGCCAGAGATCTGCAGGAAACCAGTCCTCCGTGTCCAAAAGAGGCTCAGAAGGTTAAATAATTTATTCCAAAGTAGACCTCTTTTGAGGTCCATTCATTGTCCCCTGACTCCAAAGTCCTCCTCTATACCACAGGAATGGCTTCAGCCAGGGCGTCTCTGGGTCTCCCACCGTGGGTCCCTGTGTGTCCCAGCCCTATGAGCACTGTTGATAAAACCAATGGCAGGTTGACTGTGTCAACAGGAGACACTTGTGAATGGAATGTAGCTCAACTGTGAGCCCAGAGCCCAGGGTAACGTCGCTCACATCAGCTTGGACATTCTCTGTGAGATTTCATAATGCCCCCAGTTGATTTTCCCAGATGGATCTGGTGGCATGCTCCCTGAGCCCATGCCTCACGCTAATACAGCCACCAGAGTATGGAGGAGGGCAGGAGCAGGGCTCGGCCCCCGGTGCTCAATTCTCCATCAGCGGAATGAATGAAAGGATGCGTGTGAACTTCCACTGTTTCTTGTTGCATTTTGTTCTTGTGTTTTATCACTTATGAAATGTCAAGCTACGGAGCTAAAAGCTTTACATATATTGTTAGCTCATTGGATTTTTATAACAAACACCTTATAAAGCCAGTTCTCTTATCTCTGCTTTTCAGATGAGGATAGGAGGCTTAGCAGGATTGAGTGACTTAACCACGGCTGAGACACTGGCAGATCTTGGGTTTGAATCGAGGCTGTGTGAGTGGGCACCACGGAAGAACAGTGTAGTGTTGTTAATCACCAAGTCTTAGGGTGAAAGGCCAGAGGACGAAAGCTAAACAACAGCAAAGGTGGGCAGAGGTTGGTCCACAGCCACCAAGATGTGCCCGTTCAGACCGTCCCTGCCTCTTCTGTCTCTGTTGATCCACTCCTGAGAGGTGGTTCCCAGGATGTTTCCTGAATCCCCAGCATAGAGAAATGAGACTCAAAAGCAGGATCAGGGTTTTTTCTCTCAATCTTTGTCATTCTTAGACTGAAAGTCATTCCTTAGCCCCTTCTCTGCTGTATACTCCACATTCAGGTCAGCATTTGGGAATGATGGCAGGTGGGGTGAAATTTTGTCCCACTGTGCTGTGCTGTCACTGCCAGATCATGCTTCTCATGAAATCCTCTCCTCAACCCTGCAAGGTTAGGTCACTGCATTCTCTGCCTGGACTTGAGGGCAGACAGTTTTCCTCCTCTTCTTTTTTTTTTTTTTTTTTTTTTTTAAAGAAAGAGGGACAGTGAGAGAGACAGAGAAAGAGAGAAACAACTTTATTTAGTTTTTTTTCACATGGCCTTAGTTGCTCCAATACTCAGTTGTGTACGTGGTGCTGGGGTTTGAACCCGGGTCCTCGTGCTTGCCAGCCAAGCGCCGAAACCGCTGAGCCACCGCTCCAGCCCCAGTTTTCCTCTTCTGATGACTGTTTTGAACACACTGAATTCTGCTTCCTCCAGCTGAGGAATCACATGATGTGGTTCCAGAAAGACCGGAGCACACATGTTCTAGAACCTGCTGGTCCCTCTTCCCTTCCTGTTCCCTGAATGAATATTGTTTAATGAAACACACTATTTTGGTGTGTTTAGGAACCAACACTGTTCTCACATAGCCTGGCTTCAGGTCCAAGGAACACAAGTGAAGACCTTTTTCCTTGGGGAAACTCAGCACCTCCAAATTGGACACTGTGGTCCCATTTCCATGGACCTGGATCCTTTCATTTTTGGCTAAAGTAAGACTCAAAAATCAGAGGGATGGGAACAGTGTTCTGAATGCCTGTGGCTCTTGAACAAATGTCCACCCTACTCATATGACTGTGCATCGACTCAAGGCATGTCCTTTTTGGAAGAAGGCACTCCCCGTGGTCACTCTGGTTGTGCATGTGAGAGAGAGCGAGCAATCATGCGCCTGAAAATGTTGAACAGACGAGGCCCCTTTGAGTTCGGGGGCATTCACTGTTTGGTTTTGGGTCTGGATATTTTAGACAGTGGCTGTTGCTGGCAGCCCAGGGTGATCATTGCTGAGTGAGGCCCATATGGGTAGCGTGAACTCCAATGTGGTCAACGTTCCATGGATGGGAAAAAATACCAGTGAATAGCAACCTGGAGGAAATGCTTATTTATGCTCACAGTTTCAGAAGTTTTGGTTCATGGTTGGCTGGCTCTGTTGTTTCTGGGCCAGTGGTGAGGCCCTATGTCATGGTTGCAGGGCACAGCAGAGCAATGCTGGTCACAGGGTGGCAGCCAGGAAGTTGGGGGCTGGGGGATAGGGAGATACCAGGGACAAAATAAACCTTTCAAGGGCATGCCTCAAGTGCCCACCTCCTGCAACTGGGCCCCACTGCCTGAAGTCTCTAGGGCCGCCTAACAGTGCCACCAGTTGGGGTCCAAACCTTCAACACATGAGCCTTGGGGGCTCTTCTAGACCCAAAGTAGGCTCCCTTGTTTTCTTTCTGGGCCAGCCAAACCACCATCACTGGGTTTGGGTCTTGCTGTCTTCCTCAGGACTATAGCTAGCTTTTGACAGAAGGTTCCATGAGCAATATCTGCTCATGGAGCTCTCATAGCATGAAATGAGGTCATGCATGTGAAGTGTTTGGCACAGATAAAGTTTCCTGTAATGGTGCCCATTTTATTTATTTGCTTTGATTTTTTTTTTAAGAGAAGAGAGAGAGTGAGAAAGAGAATCAACTTTATTTTTCATCTGGCCTTTGCTTCTCCAATACTTAGTTGTGAATGTGGTGCTGGGGTTCAAACTCAGCCCACAGCTGGGTTTGACTTCACCAACTGAATGGCTCATGCTTAGAGCAGGGATTTGGTTGACCTCACCACTTCCTGCTGGCTCATGTTCATCCCATATCACTCCTTCTCATCTGCCCGATCCTGAAGGCAGCTGGTTTCTCCTGCATCTAGTGGTGTTTCCTGACAGGGATGGTCCTTCGCCCACTAGGTTGGTTGGAACAGACTGTATAATAGCTGCCTGGAGATTGTCCTAATCTATCATAGTACAAAAAAAATCCTGAAAAGTTATGCAGTTTTTAAAGAATTCACGTTTTATCTTTGCTTTTATCTTTTAAAACTCATGTTTTATCTTTGCTTAAATCCATGTCTCCCAAAATTAGTTGATCGAAGTCCCCTTTTCCCTGCCGAATACCTAATCCCACCTTTTTTTTTTTTTTAAAGAGAGGGACAGAGAAAGAATCAATTTTATCTAGTTTTTTTTTTTAATGTGGCTTTTGTTGCTCTGACACTTCATTGTGTACATGGTGCCGGTATTTGAACCTGCATCCTTGCGCATGCCAGGCAAGTGAGCGCTCCAACTGCTGAGCCACTGCTGCAGCTCCCTAATCACATCTTATGGGATAAGAGCAGCCAATAGAATATTGTTTCAAAAGCACTGACCTGTTTTCTCTTGTCATCTAGATTTGAAGGAACAAGGAATACATCTCTAGACACAAAATCCAATAACAAAGAAAAAGTATGACAAATGTGGCAATATGCAAATTAAAATTTTTCTGTGTAAGGCAAGCTATGATAAACAAAGCTAAAAGATCAGCAAACGATAGAAAAGCAGAAAATTCTTGCAAGAATGTTATTGCAAAAGAGTTAATGATGCCTAGAAAATTCTGCAAGCCAAAAGAAAAATGGAAAAAGGATATGAACAAGTAATTCAATAAATGCAGATATAGCAAGTGTAGAAAAGATATCTGGCTGCATTGCCAACCAGAGTTGCAAATTGTTCATCAAATCAACAAAAATCAGAAAGATTATATATTCAGTGGTAGCAGGGTTGTGGGTAGAAGGCCAGTTAGGAAAAGGAAATTGACAGGGAGCTGGGGCATTGGCTCAGTGGTTTTAGTGTTTGCCTTGCATGCTTGGGGACATGGGTTTGAACCCCAGCACCACGTGCACTGTAAAGTGTTCAGCAAAAGGCACATGAAAAACTAAATAGAATTGATTCTCTCTCTCTCTCTCTCTCTGTCTCACTGTCCCTTTCTCTCTTTAAAAAAAAAAAAAAGGAAATTGACTGCGGGACTGCGGAGTCTTTGAAGTGTTTTGATGAGGTCTACTGCAGTTTACATATATACATTTCAATGAACTAGTTCCATCCTGCAGGGATCCTTACCAGTAAATGGATATCTACATGTTAAATGTTATCTTACCACATGTCTTATAAAGAAGAAAAACTGAAAACGGCACAGAGCCCATCAGCAGGGAAAGGGTTGAAGGAGGTTTAGTGTACCTATGCAGGTACTGCTGAGTGCTGGCTGGAAACGGAGAGGGCACATGGCACGCCAAGATCCCGGTGGTATGTGGCTAACTGTAGAATGCAAGTCCGAGAGCTGTGTAATTATATGCATGCATTTTTCACAGGTGCACATGTGCGTGCACACACACACACACAGACTCATGCAGGATCCAAGTCTGGAGGGAAACCCCACACTGTTAACAGTGGTTCCTTCTGGGAAGGACAGATTGAGGCTGAGATAAAGATGTGGGACTTCAGAGACAATTTTCACCCTGTTATCTTATTTTGTTTAATATTTTTGTATATCAAACCTGTAGTACTGGCATTATAAATATAACAACAAGAAAAAAGGATGAAGGTGCAGAAAGAGCTGTCATTTGAGGAAGGGGGTCACACAGCTTTGGGGTACCAAGGAGTGGGTCTCAGAGCAGCTTGCCTGAGTTTGAATCCCGGCTGGTCACTTGCACACGCTCTGACCTGGGGTTAGTCACTGAATCTTAATGTGACTGAGGTTCCTTATCTATAGAAATAATATTTCCCTTGCAGGGCTGTAATTAAGGAGCTAATATATTCATAGCATTCAGTACAGTGTCTGCCCTGTTGTAAATTCTCAAAGAGTCATCATCATTATTTAAATAAGACCCTTGATTGTGTATGGCCAGGAGTAAGATTTTCTTTAAGAAAGTAATTTTCACTGTTTTGGTCTGATTGCCAAAGGATGGTACACATTGTTAATAGAACACTGAAAGCACAGATCAAAGTAAGAAGAATAAAAGATGAATACTTCCATTAGATTCTGAGACAATATTTTTCCATCCATGTGACCTCCAAGTCCCCTGCTGCACTTGGAGTCTGCCGTTTCCTGGCAAATAGTGCTGCTGTGTTGGGGTGGGTGTGGCTCACACTTCTGGATGCCTCTATTAGCTGAGAAAGGAAAGAAACCGCCCAACACAGCCACAGCTTTCTCAGTCCAGCTAGTGGACCAAAGCATGCCCACTGTCCTCTACATGACTTCTATTTTTTTTTTTTTGCTCACTAAAAGACCATGGAGGAGGGGCTGGAGCAGTGGCTCAGCGGTTACGACACTTGCCCTGCATGAGCAAGTACACAGATTCAAACCCCAGCACGGACATATACAACTATCAGAGCAATGAAAGCCATGTGAAAAACTCAATAAAAATTGATTTTCTCTCTCTCTCCCCTTCTCTCTAAAAAAGAAAAGAAAAAAGAAAAACATGATGGGACTAGAGTGTGGCTCAGTAGTTAATGGCGCTTGCCTGGCCATAACCACGTACACAACGAAATGTCAGAGCAATGAAAGCTGGATGAAAAAATAATTAAAAGTGATTCATTTTCTCTCTCTCTCTCTCTCTCTCACTCACTCTCACTCTCACTCACTCACATCCCCACTCTTAAAAAAAATGGAGAGAAAATATAAACAACTCGATCCAAGCCATCTTTGCCACCAGAAAATCAACTCAAGCTCACCAACTTCTAATGACAGAAGTTACCATTTGTGGAGCACCCCAAGTGTGTGTGGAGCTCTGTGGATGCCTCATGCACATCCTTTTTATTCTTCACCATCTTGCAAAAATATGACTTTCCAATTTTTACAGATAGGAGAACTGACGCCTCAGAGCGGTTAAGAGTTTTGTCTGAATCCACACGGCTAAGATGGTGTGGAAACAGAATCTGACCACGGATCTGTATCACTTCCAAATCTGCTGTCATTCTACTGTACCTCACTGTCCTCTTAGAAGCTGTGACCTCTCGGTGCAGAGAATGTGCAGGCCTGTGCTTTAGTCTCCCCACAACCTGGCATCATACGGCAGTGTCCAGGATGCAGGGTCTTCCTCCTCTGTGTTGGTGTTGCAAAGCATCCTCCTTCCCAGCCCGGAGCTGGTGAATGTGGACATCACTCATGTTTATTTCATGTTCCACCCAGGTGGCGGCTTTGAAATACATCCCGTCTGTTCTCCACGACGTGGAAACGGTCTTTGATGCAAAGTTACTCAGGTGAGAGCCTATGATGTACTTCCCCTGGCTTGCTGATAGCCAGGGATTCAAGGGGAAAGGAGGGCTCTTGTGAGGAGTTCCAGACAGGCGCTTGGCTCAGGGAATGGCTGGGCACGTGGGTAGCAAGGGCTCAGCGCGGGGGCTTTACCTTTTGGTTTTGTTGTGTCCGACTTTGGTGGAAACTGTAAGCATCCCTCTTTGAAGACAGAGTGTAAACATACACATTAAGAAATGTTTGCTCAGGGGCTGGAGTGGTGGATCAGTGCTTTCAGCACTTGCCTGGTAAGGATGAGGACCCGGGTTCAAACCCCAGCACCACGTACACAACTAAGTGTTGGAGCAACTAGGGCCATGTGAAAAACTAAATAAAATTGTTTCTCTCTCTTTCTCTGTCTCTCTCAATATCTCTCTCTCCTTAAAAACAAAGAAAGAAATGTTTGCTCAGGGCGAATGTTCCTATTTGACCTGGGCTCCAGGTGTCTTGGGTTCCATTCTACCGGCTAGGTCCGAAAGTTGCAAGTGAGGACATCCTAAGGACACCTGGACAGATAATGGAGATATGGGCCTTTCCTTTCTGCCTTTTAGCTCCGTTCATCTCCTAGGTTAGCACGTGATTTTAATGCGACTATGCTATTAAGAGAGGGGCCTTCAGTCCCGTAGACCCTCATCTGTTTTCTTTTCCTTAAATGCTCTTGAGTCCCTAGATAACAGAATAGAAGATTTTTTGTTATAAATAGAGAGGGACAGTGAGAGAGAAAGAATCAATTTTATTTAGTTTTTCATGTGGCTTTCATTGCTCTGACACCTGCTTGTATACGTGGTGCTGGGGTTCGAACCCGTGGACTCATGCATGCCAGGCAAGTGCCATAACCACTGAGCCACCACTCTAGCCCCATAATAGAAGATTGGGGGTAATCTAATTTTCAGAATTTATATATATATATATATATAAAATATTATTTTGTTAGGAGCTTATTTGTTCAACAAATAAATTTCTGAATTAAAAAAAACTTTCTATATTTAAATACTTTTAGGTTTGAAGATGGTCTGCAGGATTCCCGTGTACCCCTCCCCCACTGTCCCCAAGCCTCACGTTTCCACAGCTACGGCACATAGACTGACACTGAGACATTGTCCTCTGTACAGCTGTTTTAACTGCACTCCATTATTTACTCGATATCAGAGGTCGCCAATTTTTTTTCGCAGATGTCCCTTTTCTGTTCCCATAAGATCTTGCTGGCTCTTGTCCTTCAGTGTTCAGGCTCAATGCTATCTTTGCAGAAAAGCTACCCCTGAATATTGTAAATCAATTCAATTCCTGTCTAACACCATGTTCTCTGACATAGCTTCCTATTTATTTCCTTTATTGCATTTATCACATTATTTTGCTTTGTCTGTGTCTGCGTTGTGACTGTCTCTGCTGGAACGGGAGACCCGTGCCACCTGGGTCCAAGTGTGCTCCAATGATTCCCGCTTCTCTGCACATTGCTGGTCACATATTAAGTAGATGCTTAATAAATACTTGAAAAAATGAATGAATACAGCAAGTTTGTTTTGGAAAGCTGACAGGGACTGTAATTTTGTTTTGAGATGTTTTTATCTGTATTTGTAAAGTATCTTCTTTGTGATGTCCTGAACTGTCTGTAACCCCCAGATTTTTTCATAGATGCTTTTAAAATTAAGGACTTTTTTTGATCCTAAGATGTATCATAAAGTATTGCCAAGCATAAAACATTTGAGAACACAATGATATGCTAATGAACAAAAAGATATGCTAACGAAGTCAGATTTTGCTTTTAAACTCCTGTTGCTTGGATTCCCTAGCTGTCTAACCTTGGGAAAGTTAGTTCCTAAAGGTCAGTTTCCCCGCTTGTATCCTTGGGCTACATATTCTGCCCACCTCACAGAGTTGTGAGGTTTAAATGGCATGGTGACATCAGTGTCAAGTGCGTGCCTGGCACACAGTGAGGACCGGGGTTGCTGGAGTTACTTCCGATTTTTGTATCTTTTGAATGCTCCTAACACGCGATGCCAACCACAGCCCCCTTGTCCTGGCTGAAGGCTTCCTGCGCACCTGAGCTCTTGAGGAGTTGGAGGGCTGCGGGCAGCAGCAGTGATGTTCCTCTGTCCCCCCGCGGTAGCTGACATTCCAAGGATGCTCTGTACGTCTGGGAGGTGGGCGACTGGGGTCTAATTTGTTCTCCCTGACTCTCGTTTTCAGTCAGCTCCTCTATGAGTTCTACACTTGCATCCCCCCGGTGAAACTGCAGAAGCAGAAGGTGCAGTCTATGAATGAGATCGTCCAGAGCAATCTCTTCAAAAAGCAAGGTGAGTGGAAAGCATGTGGACCAGGCAAGTCCAATTTTGGAAGCCAGCAGAAGAGGGCAACCTGTCTGGGTGCTGAAACATCTCTTCCAACAACTCCCTTAGTACACGAGTGTGCAGAGTGGAAAGAGGCTGGCGGCTTAGGTGTCAGAGTCTGAACTGATTTTGGGAATGCTTAGGTTGCACTGTTTATTTTCATGAGAAAGTTTGTGGGGTGATAAGTTTAGAGTCACATATATGCCTTAGGTCATTGTGGTATAAGAAGGTTTTTTCCCCATAAGGCTTACTGTTGCTGTCTTTAACATGAAGGGAAGTGGGCCAAGTTCCTTTTGTTAGAATCCATCTTTAACGGAGAGGTTCTCAAAATTTCAAGCATGTAAGAATAAACTGAAGAGCTTCTTACAATGTGGATTCCTAGGGCCCAGCTTGGAGATTCTGATTAAGTAGGAATTGGTAGTTTTTGTCTTTTAGAAAAATATAAATTCTTCTTGAATACGTAATGCATTTATATGGATCAAAAGGCAAAAATATGAAAGGGTGCTGTATGGAAGGTCCCTTTAGACCCATGCAGCGACTCCAGGGACTTCTCCAGAGGAAGCCAGTCTTCCATTCCTTGGATGTGTAATTAAATATATATGCTATACATTCTCCCTTGGTTTTTTTATTATTAGTGCTCAAATGCTAGCTTATCATGTAACCCTCCCCCCTTTTTATTCTTAATGGTAGTTTTTGGAGACCAGGGAATGACAGGATTTGACCAAAGCTGTGGTCCCCCCTACACTGGCAACCACAAAGTCCTCCACTGTGAAGAGACTAGGGTTCCCCGTTTCTGAGGCCAGTGAACGAGGTGTCCACAGCTCCTCCGGATGTGACTGGGGGACCTTAGAAGTTCATTTTCATGCCCTGTCTCCTTTCCAGAAGCAGTCTGCATTCCTGGGTCATGCACAACGGAGCATGCCCTTTGCTCCACGTTGGCATCACCTGTTCAGAGACTCTGTGTTTCTTTGCTCCTCTCTATAAGGGTGAAAAGAGGATTTTTGGAGCTCAGCACTGTTTTCTGGAGCCCAAGACCAATGCTTTCCAATTTTGAATTCCTCTGTCCACACTGACAACAATAATAAAATGAGAAACAAACGGCAAAAACTGAGGTCTTAGAATTCGGAGGATCAGTCATCGCCCAACTAACTGGAATTTATTCAGGGAGTGAAGCCTGAATATTTATGTAAATTGCCTGGTAATCACAGAAATATTCAGGAACCACTTCACTGTAAAGATGATTTTTTTCCCAATGCCTGGATAACATGGTGTATCCAAAATTGCTGTCTGAATCCTGTCCTCGGTCTGAGGGTAGGAAAGAGGCCATTTAGACAGAGGCATGAGAGCATTTTAATGGAACACGTGTGTGGCTGGATTGTGCAAGGTGGCTTGAGCACAGTGACAGGGGCCTAATCCTGGTAAGTCCAGTTGCGTGCCTTACATCACTGTGGCTTTTCAAAGTAAGATTTTCGTGTTTGTAATGTTCTGACATCCACCGCCAAATGAACTTGCCCTCACTCTGAAGGCTTTGAAATATGCCTGCCCCTTCCTGCTCCGGCAGCCCCTCCTGGGATTTTGGGTGGTGTCACTGTTGAGACAAATTGAGTCCGTCCTAGGGAGGTGACAAGGACAACTTCAGCTACATATGGCACTGCACAGGCGGCAGGGAGCTGGCTACTTGGCTCTCCCTCATTGTTCTGAGCTGCCATTAATGTCAGGGGCCCAGCTTAGCATGGAGGCCAGATGGAGGGCCAGCTCGGTCCCAGACAGGGCATGTGGTGTCAGTCCCAGCCTCACGGAAGCAGGAGTAATTCCTTTACTGCAGCCCCCTCTCCTGGGCTGGCAGGGGCCCCTGGGGCTCAGCAGAATCACAGCAGCCAGCTGCTGCTTACCAGTCGTGTTGTGTGGCAGAAGGCCAGCTGTAGTGTTGTTCTCAGTGACAAAGGAAATGTAAAACTCTTACCTTCAAATGGATTCAGGGACAAGAAGTAAGCAAATAAAGTACCTTGGGCAGCCTGCTTTCAAGAGGGTGCAAAGCACATGTGGTCTACCTTCCTTTTCACGTGCGAAGGTGGTGGGCTCTTACGCTCACAATCCCTCTGTTTATTTGCTAAGTGGACACTCTTGCAAAAAACCCCCAGAGGTAAGCTTCAGCTCATCCCCTTGCTGAGGTGCCCAGCTCCAGATGAACCGTCTGAGTTCACGGACACTTGCCGATGTCCACGCTCTTGGGCCAGTCTCTTCCCTCCTACCCTTCACCAAGGTGAGCTTGATCCCTCTGGCCACATGCAAGCTGTGAAATTCCTCCTGTTATTCTCTGATCAAGTGCCCCGTGCCTCGGGACGGACCTGCTTTGAGCTCCTCTATTTAATTGCCAGATGTGCAAGCTGCCTGCAGTCTGGTCAGAAGCAGTAGCTGTGCTCACAACCTTGAACACTTGTACTGACATCAGGCAGAGGAGGCAGAAGCCTCTTAAGCACTCTGAGATTTTGGCAGACTACCTTGCTGGCCTCCCTGCAGGAGGATCCTGTGCTGAGGTTAAGCACACTGGTGGCTGGGTCCCACTTGACCTGAGTTTAATTCCTGGATCAGTCCGTTATCAGCTGTGAGCTGTGTGACTGTGTGATTTTTAGCCTCTCTGATCCTCAGTGAGCTCATCTGTGAAATGGGGGTAAGATGATAGTGTCTGCCTTAGAAGGTTGTTCTGTGGCCTGGTGAGACACTGAGGGCAGCACCAGTTTCAGCACAGTGTCCCCTAAAAGTGGCGACTGTTACTGTCGGAGTGGTGCCTGTTTTGCCCCCTGCCATCTCCCATCTCCTGTCCTGACCGTCAGATTCCTTGTGATAATCTAGTCTCTTCCTGTTTGATAGTTGCACTTAACCATGAGCCCGGACTCCTGTTGCCCTGGAAGCATGCATTTGTCCTCAGGGTCTGGAAAACCCAGGACTTAAACGATTAAAAGGACCTGGGTCTGCAAGTCCTCCCCATTCTAGTTTGTAAGTTCCCCCCCACCCCCATTTTTATTCTACCTCCCTAGAGTATTTTTGAGAAGTATTGAAGGAAGCTGGGCAAGGGAAGAGCTTGTGGCCTCTCCCTTCATCATTAACACTGCTTCAGGCCTTAACATACTTCCATAGTTCTGGACACTTGACACGTCCTCTCTATTGGTTTGGCCCTTGGGACTCTGAAAATATGGAGGCAATCAGCCTCCACTGGCCCCTACTCATCCTGGGCCTACGATTGTGAGTCAGCTCCTGGATCCTATCACATCTTCACTTCCTTGCCTGTAAAGTGGGCATGGCCACAGGATGGGTCTCACTGGGTTGCTGTGCAGACCCCATGGTGCAGTGTGGCTTGTTCCCATGTGGCATGAGGGGGTGAGGATTTGCCAGCTCAGCTCACGGGAGACGAGAACTGAGAAATCTACAGGGGCTAATCTGCTGTCCTCACCAACACAAGCTCAAATGTGCCCGGTGGCTCTGGTGGAGCAGGGAGGACTTGATAAGCCCCAAGAAGGCGCAGAGGGGAGCCTGCGAGGGAACCAAACCTTTTGCGTTGTTGGAACGGATTTGTCCCCGTGAGAACCTCATCCCTAAGTAATGTTGTCTGTTTAGTCTGATGCTAATCAGATGTACCATCTGGTTTCGTGTAAACTGCTTAGGATCTACATTGCTCACTTCTTTCTTCAACCTCCAAAAGAGAAGTGGCAGGGAAGGCACATACGTGCAAGCGCCAGCTGATAAAGATTTGCAGCCCTTCCAGTGTTGACTTCCAGCTACCGAATCTCCTCGCTGGGAACTTCATTGAGAGGCTGAGGGCGCATGCACCCGAGGTTCCTCCACCCAGGGCAGCTGCCTCCTGCCCTTGCCCCGTCCATCACCCTCAGTGTCTGGAGCTGCTGCACCTCACGCACAATGGGCCAGGTGGCTGTGGGGGCGAGGGGATGCTGACCATCATGCCCCATGCCACTCGGGCCTTTTCCCTTCTGATTATCATACCCTTGCAGCGTGGGGCTGGAAAGAAAGAGTCCTCTGACTCTGCTTGGTGAGCTTCTTCAATGTCTCTAGCTTGGGGTTCTGTGCCTGAAACGTGAGCAGCAATGTCCCCCTGAGAATAAGGGACTTTTGATTCAGAGCATCCATCCTTCTGATCCTGCTCATTCACTTATCAGCTGTGTTCCTTTAAACAAGTCACCTCTCTGAGCTTCAGTTTCTTTAGCTACCAAATATGATTAACTTACACAAAACAGCCAACAGGAAGCCTGAGATGTGACAGCTGTTTATGAGAAGGCATCTGTGATAGTAGCAGCCCCCTCAACAGCATCTTAAAGGGAGAGACTTCTATTTATTAAGTGACAACTGTGTATCAGATACTGTATAGAACATGAATACAAATTAAATTCTTTCAGTAAAGCCTGTCTTATAATTGGGGAAGCAGAAGTCTAGGAAGTTGGATGATTTTTATCCCAATGAGACCACAGGCTGTGTGATGTTAGGTTATTAGTGTTGGGCTATGTGATGCTGGGGTGGCAAGTCACCGTCCAAGTCTCAGTGGGTTCAACAGCGTAAAGGTTTTGTCTCTCTTATGAAGTCTAGTGAAAGTTCACTGCCTTTTGTCCCTCCTAAACTCATGTCAGCTGGTCCCCAGGGCCTCCTGCAGCAGGGGGAGAAGGGCAGAGGAGGCAGACGGTGCCTAATTACCTGGGCCTGGAAGTGAGGCCCTGTTGATCCCATCCACAGCCCATTGGCTGTACCGAGACACACGAGTCCAACCTAATTGACAGGGAATGAGCAGAGGTGTGAGGGAAGTGTGCTTGAGCGGTCTCTGCCTTTGGTAGTGTGGATTGGAGCTGGATTCTGATTGAAGCAATCTGAATAACAAAACCTCTCTTTCCCCCACTACCCAGACTCTGTTCTTATCAGGAATAAAAAAGCATTTCTTGTTGGAAATGCATCGTGCTCCAGGGAGCAAGGCTGCCTCACCGTTCCTCCCGAGGGGCTTGGTTTTCCTGCACGCCCTCTGAGCACCCCTTTCCCAGTGCCGTAGCCCCTGTGTGGGAGCAGGAAGAGGCCTTTCTGTGGGCTTCTCCCAGCACAGTTTGCCTGGGAGACAGGATGTCAGCAGGCTGCTGAGATGGGATGCTGGCATCAGGCATGGACGCAGGCCATTCTGCAGGAAAGGCAGAAGGGGAGCAGCCAGCCACACATCTCTGCCGCGCGTCGCACAGCCCTGTGATGCCTGAATTCCTTCCACTGCCTCCGCATCCCCCTGGCACAGCCAACAGCCAGCTCCTCCTCATCCCTGATGCCCAGGCTGGAGTCCAGTCTGCAGCAGAGGTGCCTGCTCTGTCTCATTAGTAACTTAACTCTGTCCCTGCTGCAGGTCAGGCCCTGGGAAGATGCAGGGATCCGACTGTCACAAGTGTGCAAATCTTGCCCCCTGCTCCATGTGCAGAGCAAGCGAAGCTCAGTGTGTTTCGTATCTAACCTCCCCCTCGAGCCTCCCTTTCGCCTGATGCCCTCTCCACAACACTCAGAAGCCCACCTTTCCTTCCTGCGGGTGCTGTTCACACAGCTCTCCAGCCAACGGGGCTGGCTCCTTAAGAAGATGGGATGTGCCTCATTTCTTCCCGTGCACAGTCTGCTTAGGGTCTGACACCAGCTCCCACACACTCTCCCTGTGTGCATTACCTGTGCTTTAGTTTAGCTTTGTGAAAAGGGCTTTGGACTAGTGGTATTTGGGGGAGCTTTTCTCGTTTATTATTCTACTGAGTTCCATCCTTATGCAGGTTGCTGGAGTCTGTGGCGCTGATGTCTGGAAAATCCGTTGTTTGAACAGATCATTGCGTGTTCATTTCCACTTTCGATTTGACGCATTTGGTCCAGTTGTTTTGTTTTCTGTTGTAAGTGCTGCTGATGAGAACATCCTACTGGTCTCTTGTAAATGTTCAGGAGTCTCTTTTAGGGATGGAATTTCTCAGATTTGCTTGGTCACAGGGGACCTGAATATTTGACTTTAGGAGATAGTACTAAACTATCCCCTAAAGGTGACTGCCAATTTTGTGTTCCCACCAGGAACCAGGGGACATCCTGTGGCTACATAGTCTCTTCAACATTGGGTGTCACCTGCTTCTTGGTTTTTACTAGTAAGATGGGTTTAAAATACATTGTCACTCTCTTGATGTATATTTTTTTGACCATCAGTGATGTTGGGAGTCCGTTTCTTTGAGAGGGACAGTGAGAGAAAGAGAGAGACAGAATCAATTTTTTTTTTTCACGTGGCTTTCGTTGCTCCAATACTTCATTGTGTACATGGTGCTGGGATTTGAACCCGCGCCCTTATGCGTGTGAGGTGATTACTGTAACCCCTGAGCCACTGGACCAGCCCCTGGGAATCCTTTCTTATGCTGCTTTGGTACTGCATTGCTTCTGTGGCACATCTGTGTGCACCTGTCCCGTCTGTGGCACATCTGTGCCTGTGTGTCACCTCCATGGCATCTGTGCAAGTGTGTCACCTCTGTGGCATCTGTGCGTGCGCGTCACCTCCGTGGCATCTGTGCCTGTGTGTCACCTCCATGGCATCTGTGCATGTGCGTCACCTCCGTGGCATCTGTGCGTGCGTGTCACCTCTGTGGCATCTGTGCATGTGTGTCACCTGTGTTGCATCTCTGTGTGTGTCACCTGCGTGGCGTCCATGCAAGTGTGTCACCTGTGTGGCATCCATGCAAGTGTGTCACCTCCGTGGCAGGTCTGTTCCTGTATTTTGCCCGTTTTCCTCCTGGGCCAGTCACATTTCTCTCACTGAGTTGCTCCATGTTTTATGTTTTCTTCATGCTCACATTCTGCTGAATTTGTATATTGCAAATATCTCCTGCTAGTTTAAAACTTGGCTTTCATTTTAGGGTGGATTTTTATGAAGAAAAATTCTTTCTTCTAATACGACTGAGTTTATTGATCATTTTGACGGCCAAGTCTTTTCGTATCTTGTGTAAGACAACTTCCACAATCCCAGAGTCAAAAGGTGTTCACCTGTGCATTTCCTGAGCGTTTTGCAATTCTATTTATGAACACAGTTCCGAGTGCGTCAGCAGAGTGTGCTTTGCACGCGGAGTCAGGTGGGCGTCTGATTTTGCCGGGGTCTCCATTGAGTCGTATCCTCCCCAGCTCTGTGCCTTGGGCAGTTTCTCCTCTCCACACTGCAGTTCTGCATTTCTGGGAAATCTCTCTCCCTCCCGGGAGGCTGGGGGCAGGGTTGCCACAGTCCGATGCAATCCCTGTGGTGTGCACATCCGTGGTGTCATGCCTGGCTGAGGACTGAAGGGTCAGGAAGGTCGGGGAAAGGGTGGCCTCTCTTCCCAAACCACCCCCAAAGGAAGCTCCAGCGTGAGGTGCGCGCCCTGGGAACTGTGAGCTAGGATGTAACACTTAGCCTTCTCTAGGTTCAGACTCTAGGCTCATCACAAAAAATAATTCTTCTATGGCAAGACCTTGCCGGAGCCCATGGGGCAGCTTCTCAAAGACTCTCCATGAGTCTGATGAAGAGCCCTGAGTGGGGATGAGGACACCCCAGTGTGGCGGTGGTGGCCTCTGCTGTTCATCGCATGCATGTTACGTAGCAGGCACTGTGCTACGCTCACGCTTGTCCTCTCGTGGGGTGCACTCTTATGTGACCTCACATAGTGCCTCTTGTCCTCTGCAGAACACTCTAAGAGAGATAAGATTGAAGGGGCTTTTCCAGAGTTCCTCTGACAGCAACAACAACAAAAAATAAGATTAAAAATAGCATCTGCTAATTTGAAGTATTGCTATGTCTGAATCTTTTCACCATTTAATGGCAAGGAACGGGGCCGTTTTATAGAAGGTCCTTGGAATAAAGGAAAAGGTAGGATGATTTCAAGTTCACAGTCAGTTATTAGCACAGCCAGCCTCATCTCAAGGCAAGTTCAAAGGACTGACGTGCTGGAGCCAACTCCGTTTCTTCAGGAAAGTGCCACGGTGGCTGGAGGACTTAACGTTTCTGCTCGTCACTGAAGGTCTCCAAATAGGCCACTCTGTGTGTCTCCACCGCTGTGTCACACGGCCACATCCAGCTCCAAGCTGTCCCGGGCCCACTCTGTAGATCAGAGGGCCACCCCTCACATCTCTTTCCTCTTGCCTGCGACTGATCGCAAGCTGCATTTGGAGAACAAAACCTTCAGATCCAGAATCAGAGAAGACAAAGGTTTAACAAGCTGCAGAACAAATCCAGCAGAGATTCATTAAAGTGTTCTCTTTCCCCCGAACTTAAAAAAGCTACATTGGCATAAAATCAAAGGGAAAAAATCCCTTCCTGAACTTCCAAAAATACCTAGAATTGCTGCTCTTAATGACATGATAAAGTGCAGCTTATTTGGGGGGAAAAATCCCAGCCTACTTCTTTAATGGCCCTCTGAGCCAGCTCTTCTGCAGACATCAGGTGGGTCATGCATCTTTCACTGCTTTCCACTTCAGAATGATTCTTTGTATTAGCAACAGCACTGATAATGAGGAGGTTTATGCAAATTGTTATGAAGTTATACATTTACTCCCAAATTTTTCTTTTTTTTCCCCCACTGGGACATTATAAGCATGGCTGGTTTGACTTCTGGTGAGAAAGGTCTTGAATGAGATTTTTATGTTGATCTGTTTGATTGGTTTTGCTGTTATTTCCCAACCCCCCAATCTTGCTACAATAGAAGGAAGTTTCTATAAAACTGCAGCATGGTTACGTTGAAAGCCAGCAGCTGTATTCATTCAGGGGAGGCAATATTTATTGAAAATCTAAAAATGTAGCAGCACAGTGTGGAAATATGAAAATATGAAAGAAATAGTCATAAGCAACTTTAGGGACTCCCTTGATTTAACCCTTGTCTTGTGCCAGGTTGTATGTTAAGCTGCTCACACTTATCTCATTATCCCAGCCACCCTGTAAAGCATAGGTATTCCTGTCCCCGATTTACAGGTGAGGAAACTGAAGGCCAGGCAAGTTTAGACACTTGTCACCAGCCGCGCATGGTGGAAGCTGGCAGGGCCAGCAGTCCTGCTGACTCTTCTGGGCCTCTGAGCCATGTGGCCTCTGGAGCAGGAGTCTGTGCCCTCAGGGAGCTAGAACGTTGCCCCAAAGCCTGTTCAGCTGCGTCCACAGCCATGCAGGTCAGGCAGGCCACATAAAGGAGTGACACACAGAGTCCCAGTTATCAAATCGCCACTCCTAAAGTTGACATTTATAACATGGGTTTTCCACAGCCTGTTAAACATGTGGGAACTTTCCCCCCTCACGGAGAAGTGTGATCTCTTTCATTTTTTGTCTTAAACATAGAACATTTGGTTGGTCATTCATTTCCTCATCACTGACGAAGATGAGCACATAGGAAATAAGAAATGGTCAGTGCCACTCAGCGCAGGGAGACGGGCAGTGGGTGGGGGGCGATGAGGACCAGGGTGAGGTCAGCTCCAGCTGCTGCTTGCTGTGTCTGTATGTGACTCAGTGCTAACTGATCTTTCCTCTGCTTTCTGAAAGAAGTTCCCAGTGGGTTCTTATGTGAAACCTGCTGATTTATTTTTTAAATGATATATAGGCTGAGCAAAATCTATGAATATACAGACCCAGGACAAAAGCGCCTAGTGTAAATATGAAATTTATCAAGTTTATACGGTTTTAATAAACATCTAGGGCTTTGATGTGTTTATCATAAATTTATTTTATAATAAAATTTTATTGATTATATGCAACCCTTTAAGAATGACTGTCACCCGAATTCAGTGAGAGCAGTGCCTTGGAATAAGTTAGGGACAGGTTCATGAAGGAGACAGAATGTCACTGGCTTTAAAGGACAGTGAGTGTGACACGGGTCCTCTGTGAACAATCTGTGGGGACCTTGGAGTGTCAGAGCTGCAGACACCTGTCCCTCAAACCCCAGGAAAACCCAGGGTCAGTTTTGGCCTGACACATTCCCTTGTCCCATTCCGGATGAGGACACAGACCACACCAAGTCTTTAGCAGGCTCCTGGAAATGCTGTGGAGTTGAGAAGTGGCACTTATTATGAAAGTTAGTTTTATCAAAGCTTTGTGAGTTTATTGAAGGATACTTAGATAATACAGGAAAGCAGCTATGATGTCTCGTGTTAGAGGTAACCAATGTTTATTATTCCTCTCTTTTGTCTCATATATTTTAAATAATTGGGAGACTGTTTTTACCACATTTGCAACCTGCTTTTTCTGTTGAGAATTATTGGGAGCTTTTTCTCATTCTGTTCTCAAACTGCACTCTGTGGTGTAGCTGGACCATAACCAATTTCAGTATTTTCTTATTTATGGACATTGGGTTCATTTCATTGTATGCTAGGAAAACTTAGTGAAATTCATAATGTTAATAGACAAATCATTCTCCTGTGCCATTATTTCCTTCCTGTTGGGCATGAATCTCACCAGCTTCCCCGTGGTCTCCAGGGTTATAACTCTCCCTCCTCCTTCCTGCACACCCACACACATGCTTTAACATAGGATCCGGCTCCCTGCTTAGACAACTGTCTCTGAATACTGCAGACGGTGCTGTCCCTGAGCAAGGAGCTGGAGCAATTGGAGCGATGTGATCCAGCTTGGGAGGGACCCGATGGCAGTGGTTGTGTCCCTGTGTGGGTGTCGTCTGTGGCACATGCGCTTTGGGGCAGCCACACTGAGAGCCCTCAGTAGCCCAAGGCAGCCAAGGGGATTTGTTGAGCGTGAGACCATGCAGGCCGGGGACACTGCCCAAGTGCAGCCAGATGCCAGAGCCAAGAGGGAAGCTAATTGTCCCACAGTAAAGAGGGTGAAATGATTCCAGGAGAGGCTTCCCATTCCTGATCTTGGCACAGCAGAGGACAGCATGGAGAAGGGCTGATGGAGACCTGACTTTGCTGCCTTACCTGGGACACTTCAGCTGTAGAAGTTTCCATTCTTCATCCATCAGAGGCAGCCAGTGCAGCATGGTCACCTCAGAGGCTTCCTGGGAGTACTGAGTGGGATGCTGCTGGTGAAAGGTCCGGCCGTTAGGAAGGACTTGTCAATAGACAGAGGTCCTGGTCCTCGTCAGCAGTCACATGGTGGTGGAGTACAATGGAACTGAGCAGGGGACCTGTGTTCTTGGCTTTGCAGCTTTCTAAACATTCCAGCGTGGGGAGTCAACCCCTCAGTCTCCTCTCCCCATCTCTCAAGTGAGACCCTCAAATTAGGGGACAGGTCAGGATTTCACCTGACTCATGGTGCTGAGCCACCCATGCAGCCATACGCCCCCTTTGGCCAGGGCTGGCTTCTTTTAGCACACATGGAGTGCAAGCTGATGTGGAGGACGGGCTGAGAGCCGGTTCACAGCCCTCCCAGTCGCCTAGCCTGACGGCGCTGCTGTTGCTCCCCTTCACAGGTGAAGGTTACTCTTGGGGAGCAGGGATTCACCACAGGCCCCCTGTCTGTTCCCAGCCTTTAGAGCAGTGGCTGGCAATGACTTCGTGTTGGTACACGTTTGTCCCATCCTGTGAAGTACTGGGATGGCAAGGAAGCTCAACAGTGTGCGCACCTCACACTCTTCTCTCTCTTCCTCAGTTTCCCCCAAATTACTGGCATAGAAGTAAAGGGGATACCCAAGAGACCTTAGGAGCAGCTCCTGGGACCTCAGCCCTGGTTACCTTTGTCCCTCTGTAAAATGACTCTGATGAATGCAGCCCTGCTGCCTTGGAGGGATTCTGAGCTGCCTGAAGCATTGCACGCATGTGTGTGTGTGGAAGATGTCAGCACACTGGGCCTTTCCCTGCATTTGATAGAGGGGCACCTGCCCTCCCTGCCTCCATCTCTCTCTCCACCCATCCAAGATCTTAAACAGAAAATTCTACATCTAAAGAAATATGTGGTGTTTGCCTTTGTGTTCCTGTCTTGTTTTCATTTAGTGAAAAGCAGAGCCAGCTTCGATGGGAGTTAGGGTAGTTGAGGAGGCTGGGTGCATGGGGACAGGGCCACAGGGGGCTCCTACATTCTGCTCCGTCTTGCCATGAACCTAAAACTTCTCTAAAAATGTGTTAAAATTGAAATATAAATTGCGTGAACAGCACATGCATTGGGTGGGTTTGCCATCATCTGCCTTAGTCCATCTTTAACAGGCCTTGAAGGGTGACATGGTCCTCCAAGGACAGTGAGGAGAGAGTTCAGCTTAGCTCCAACATTGTGTTGCCCTCAGCAATTAAGATCACCAGGCAGTGTGGCGCTTGCTCTTCTACCTTAAAGGATGCACCCCGGTGCCTTTGGGAGGTAGTGGGGACATCCTTCTCACCACCTGCAGCTGCGCCAGTGCTCTCAGGTGTCACCGCCCCTGCTAGGAACCACTGTGCACCCTTGCTGGGATGGGCTGCCCTACTAGGGCTGCCTCTGCAGGAACTCAGGAGAAGAGTGGATGGGCAGGTCTGGGTGGGCCCAGTTCACCCCGCACCGTCCTCCAGCTGTGCAGCCCAGTCCCTGCCTGTCTCATTTGCTCGTCTCCTGCCTCACCTCCCCACCTAGCCCCTCTCTAAACCTGCTCCCCCACCCCACCCCTTCAGGAGTTGTATGTACCTGCTCCCTTCTTCATGGGCAGCTAGGGTTTGGGAAGGCTCTCCTGGCCCTGGGGACGTGGGGCAGCTTGGTGACTGACCGCGAGCCCCGTGGAGGGAGCATGAGCTGCAGGAATCCACCTCATTCCCCAGGCGATCTTCATTCTGGGACATCTATGAGGAGGAAGACATACCTTGGCAAGGTGGGCATCTTTTTCTCAAACAGCACAGTGTACTCTCACCTGAGGGAGCATAGCTCTTCTGTGAATGTAGCTTTGGCCTTGATCCTTCTCAAGCTAGGGATCCTGCCATCCTTCTGCTAAGAAATGTGTCTTAGTCCTGCCCACTTTGAGTCCAGTTGGCCTGAGTCACCCACTGCTCCAACTGTAAATGGCCCTGTGACCTGGGAGGGGCAGGGTCACTCAGATAAGATTTCCAGATTTTAAGCCCTCCTCCCCAAACATGTTTCTATGTGTTTAACATACGTCATATCCTTCTGACACTTCCCTTACTGAAATCTGCGGGTTTCCCACATTGTTCAGAGGAGCTGTCCATCACTCTTCTTACTGTGAGTTAAAACAATGTAGTACTGCGGAGCCTGGTGTTCCCCCAGCTCCTGGCCAGGTAGGGATTCTTTGCTGTTCACACTTGGTTTGTCATAAGCTAAACAAACGCAGTGAGCACCCACACATTCTGGATTCGAGGGCCTTTCTTCCTCATCCTCCTCTGAGATTTTCTTTGTACTCGTAACACTGGCTTCTTGACTCGGGAGTGTGTGTTTTCTCTGTATTTCCAATAACAGGCGCTGAGTAGGTTTTCAATAAATGTTTCAAGATCAGAGACAATCGTCTTAATTCAAGGGAGATAATATTAGATATTGGAGAAAATACTGTACTAAGAGTTGGAAATTTTCTTTTTTTAAAGAGAGGGACAGTGAGGGGGAGAGAGAAAAAGAGAATCGATTTTATTTAGTTTTTTCACGTGGCTTTCATTGCTCTGATACTTCATTGCATACATGGTGCTGGGATTTGAACCTACATCCTTGTGCATGCCAGGCAAGTGCTGTAACCACTAAGCCACCACTCCAGCCTCAAGATTTGGAAAATTTAAACTCTACTCCAGGAAAACTACTCACAAGCCATGTGACCTTGGACAAAGCACTCAACCTCTCGTGGCTGCATTTCTCACGTGCATGATCAGAGAGTTGATTCTCTAAGCTCACAATCATCTTTGAGAGTAAGTGGGTCTGTGTTGTCAGGACAGCAAAGAAGAGTCAACCGCTTCACTTACCGTCCAGAATGCTTGAAAAGCCTTCTGTCCTCCTGGGGTTGGGAGGGCACCCGGGTCAGCCTGACATGAAAGATTCTGCAGACTCAGCGTGTTCAGATGTATCCGGGGCCCTGCACTGTCCACGTGGGCCATGGTGTGTGGACCAGGGCACTGCAGAGAGAACCATCAGGTCAGGGTCTGGGTGAGACCTTCGGGAGAAGAGACAGCAATTGGACAACATTGTGGCCCCACAGGGGTCCCTTTGCCCTGTGCGAATATTTATGTGCATCTTGAGAAACAGCTTTCCTCAGGCTCACCCCAGATTAGCTTGTGGGGTCCTGGGCCGCCTCTGGCAGCAAGGGCAGGCTTTCCAATGAATTGTAGTCCCTGTCACCAGGAGGTTCGCTACAGTGCTTGTGCTGATTACGGAAGGTCACAGTTTCCTCCCAGCGGCCTCCATGGGTTACAAATCTTGATGGGGCCTGTTGGGGAGCCACGCAGTGGCTTTAGTGTGGCTCATTGGGAAGAGAAAAATCACTCCCTGAGCTTAAGATGTGTCCTTCCCTCCTCCCAGTTTGTCAGGAGGTGTTAGCCACAAGCTTCAAGAGACAGAGCCAGCGGAGGGAAGCAGGATACGCAGCTACTTCTCGCTCTCACTCTTGCTCTTTGGACAAGGAGCAGCTGAAGTGCCCAGGCTCCCCTGTGGCTCTGTGCCTCCTAGACCCAAACTGGACAAGCTGCTCCTTCCTTCCTTTCAGGCCAACCTATAGGAGGACTCGGGTAGCCCTCTGTAGTGTCCCCGACCTTGGTTGATCCTGGGACATGGGGACAGCTCCCTAATGCATGTCTGTGTGATTGCAAATCTCCAGTTCTGGTCTCTGTGCCTGAGGGTCAGGCTGTGGGGCACAAGGAAGGAGGGATACCTACAGCCCTGGAGGAATCCTGGCTGTTCTTTCAGCAGCCACACAGGGCTCCAGGTCTCAACCATCCCTCCTGCCTGTTCTCGTCCAGGGAAATCGTCATCCACTCTTCTGACTCAGGGCCCTCAAGGACAGAGGCAATCACCTTTTTAAGAGGAGAGGCAACTTTCAGAATAGATTTTCCAGCCAAGTGCGAGTTTTTGACCCTCTGGTGTAGACAAAGCATTGAGTAGCCATTTGGAAGAGACAGAGGTGAATAGGATGTGCTCCTGTCCTCAGGAACTTGCCTGAATTGACCGTGGGACACTCTATGAAAATGTTGAATGGATATTCTAGAAAGGTGAGGTACACGCAGTCAGTCTTCAGAGGAGGGAGAGGATTTAAAGGCACTCTTGTGGTTTGCAACATCTAAAAAACTAATTTAAAAGAAACATAAAGAAGGCCCAACACACTGCAGAGACTGTGATAATCCAGGCTTCATTTGGATTCGGGCGACCTCTGACCTTTCTATGGTCTTGAGTTTGGCCACAGATGTACAAAGATTTCTGGAGAGATCTCCTTTACAAAAGACTCGGCGCATTCTAGAGAAGCACTGTGAGGTTGATTCATTTCACTACCTCTGAGATGTACCAAAAAAAAAAAAAATCATGCCACTTCTTTGGTTCAGTTATTTTTCTTTAATCTGTAAAATGGAGATATTAAAGGGCCACTGTGAATATTGAATGAAACAAAGACTTACCATAGTCCCTGGGTGGTGATAAATGCTCCGTAAATTGTAGCTTCAAATTAGCATGATTATTTATAATTACTATGTTCATTTTTATTGTCGAAGCCAGTGTAGAGCATTCAAAGTAAAATGTTGCTTAAATCAACTTTTTCAAAATATCAAGACAGGTAAACAACCTGTGTGTGAAAGAGGACACAGGCATGCAGTACGATGATTACAACAGAGTTGCTTCTTACACTTCCCGATAAAGACCTCCTAATGCAGGCTGTTGTCACTCTTGTGTGGATGGAGAATCCTGCTTAGCCGTGCCAGAGCCTGTAAATGAGGCGCCTGCAGATACTTGGCTGATTGTTAACTACTGATCTGTTGTGGTTGGTTTTCTCCCCGTTTAGGAATTGGGAGATAAAACTGATGGTTTGACATCAGCACCCTCTTTGACTCAACTGGCGTACACTGCAGTCTGCCCTGGATGAGCTTGGCAGCAACGGGCCGTGAGCCCACAGAGTGAAGCTGGCTCCTGAGTCGCCGGCCCCTTCATGGGTGCCTGTCCTGGGTGGGCAGCTTCTGTTTTTGTGGTGAACTACAAGTGCAGTCGATTGCATTGATTTTTCTCAGTACTGCAGCTTTAAAAGTTTTTCTTTTTTTTTTTCTTTTTTGCCCACCAATAGCTGGTCTTTTCAAAGCTTTTTGTTTCTTCCTAGCAAGACTGTCAGATAACAGGGTAAAAGCAATTAACAATCACACACATAGATGATGAAGAGATTTTTGAACACATTTAAAGATTGCACCAAACACAGACAGGTGGGTAGGGTTGAGTGGCTCCTTGGAGTGTCTCATCTGACCTCCTCCTTTTGCATCTGAGGAAGCTGTGATCCAAAGAAGGAGCCTGACCTACCCAAGGTGACGCTGCAGGCTAGTGGCAGAGCTGGGACCAGAAGCCAACCATTCCAAGTCGTGCTTTTTGGGGTGGGCTCTGCTCTGCACGCACACAGGGGACTGTCCGTGCAGGTGGGTGGTCACTAGCTAGCTCTGCACCAACTTCCAGTCTTCCTGAGCATGTCAGAGACCTTGAAACTTAGCTATTCTGCTTTTAATCTTTCTCTGCCAGTCTCCTGTGATAATAGAGAGGGAGCAGGCCTCAGGCTCCCCTTTCTCTTGGAATTTAATAGAACAGTTTTGTTTCCATCGTATTGATCGATGGTTTCCCACGGAGGCTGCAGAGTTTCCTCCTAACGCAAATGTAAGCAGATCAAAATGAATGTGCGTTATGAAAAATATTAAGAAAGTCGTAAAAAAAAAAAAAAGTCATAGCGCAGGTTAGGAATTGTGACAAGTTTACAGTGGGTCTCCCAGCAGTTAAAATAACGACCGACTAAAGCTTAGAAAACACTGTACTTGACCCCACCTGCTAGAATGTTTCACACCCTGAGTGGGCAGACAGGGCTGGGTCCCAATTCCTTCTTATTCACATTGTGAGGGGTTTTTTTTTTTGTTTTTTTGGTGGTAGCTGGAAAAACAATTATTAGCTCTAAGAGGGAAACATAAAAACAACCCACATGCCAGAGATGAGCCCAGATACATCAGCCAGCTCATGATTGGTAGCTTTCTGAGAGGCCAGAAAGGGTGATTAGCCACCAATTTAGTTTCAGGGTATAGGTATTTTTGCTTATATTTATAATTATTAATTGTACGCTCTTGCATTTACTAAGAGCAGAAACTGGTTTTATTTTCCAGGGATGGGTGCTCTATTTTAAGTTTATATTTTAGACCTTATTCTCATCTTTTTAAACCCCTTCGAAGAAGCTCTCTAACTTCTGATTATCTTGCTATTCAACTAGAGGTTGCTTATGGAAGAAAAAGATGGTAGGACTTCATTTATCAAACATTTTCCCCTTTCTGTTGTGTTTTAAAGATTTGCATAGGGGCTGGAGTGGTGGCCTGGCAGTTACAGCACTTGCCTGGCATGAGCAAGTACACGGGTTCAAACCCCAGCACCTGCGTACACAACTGTCAGAGCAATAAAAGCCACGTGAAAAACTCAATAAAAAGTGATTCATTCTCTCCCTCTCTCTCTCCTTCCCTCTTAAAAAAAAAAGGATTAGCATGTATACAGTAAGCGAAATAGGAATAGAGAAGTTGTTCCCCAAAATAGGGTCTAGAAGACTCCACTCTTTTCACCCACGATTTTCCTACAGAAAGAAAGTTGTCGTGGGGTGTTCTCTGGGTGATTCCCGGTTGTCAGTGACCACCAGCCTCTCAGGATGGTTTGGTTTGCTTTCCTGCTCCCTGAAGCAGCTCATGCCTTCTTGGTTGTAGTTCTGCCATCAGTGTCCCAGAGCTCTGGAAGACAGGGTGCTGCTGGCCTCTTAACATCATCGGGACTTTTTCATGTCCCTCTGTCCGAGGGCTACTTTCCACTGGCAGTTACAGTTTTCTGTGGATTGCTCCTTCAGCAGAAAATTTATTCTCATTTAGAGGAAACTGGGGCGGGGGAAGGAAGGTGGAGTCAACTTGTCGTGACTTACGGGCAGTTAGAGTCAAGCCTTGAAGGATGGGCTTCTGAATCAGCAGAGGTTTTGCGGAGTGACCGGTGGAACCGTACCAATAGGCCAGTTTTGAGATGCCAAGAAATAATACTGCTTCTGTCCCCACTAATAAAAGGACTGCTTTGCTGAATTCAGGGCTGGGAAGGTTAATGATGATACATTCTTTTTTAGTATCAAAGATTAACATGATAACTTGCATATTAACGTTGATTCAGACATGCCGCTAATGGAGGAGGCATACAAAATTAATTTCTATGGCACCTCGTAAATTAGGAGTCAGCCGTCTCCTTTGTCTGGCACTGTCTTGGCAAGAGCCACCCGTGTGCTCCCAGTGGGCCCATGTGGGCTCCTCAGGAAGCACCTTTGTCCCCTGAGGAATGTGGGGAGCTCATGGGTGCGTTCCCTGCAGTCTTCAGTCACTGCCAGCCTCTGCTGGGTGCTTCCCTCTGAGAGGAGTATTTCATCACCTGCCAGCCCCGTTGGGTAGGGGTCTTGGTATCAGCTGTAGATGAGAATTGCTGAGCTGAGAAGGGGTGGAAGGTGGGAAAGAGGGAGGGACCAGGGAGAGTGTCTTTCTTCATGGCAGGAGATTGTCCAAGGGAGTTTTGGGAGTCAGCCTTGAGTAACTGAATGCTCTCGTACCCCCATTCAGGACCTCAAGCCTAGTCTTTAAGAACCCCATTCTCTATTTTTTTGATTATAAAAACACTCGATGGCCTTTGGATGAATGTCTTTCACAGGGATAAGAAAACCAAGTGGCTTAATCTAGCAAACATGTCAGCAGGACACTGCTTTTGAAAAGGTAACAAAATCTACAGAAGTGATTTGCAGGTACAAAGAATAAAAATAGAGGTGACTTTACCTTGCTTAAAAAAATAAGGAGCAGTCTCTGGAGTCTGAGTGCTTGGACATCAGTCCTAGGGCAGCACCAGAGCAACTTACTGACCTGACTTCCTGAATTCTCACCGTGCGCACCTGTTACACAGGGAAAGCAATGGCATGGCATTTCTGCCCATTGCTCTCCAGAAGACAGTGTATCCTTGGCCTTGTCTTTGGTGGGCTGTGTGTGCGGCTCCACCCTGGGGACGGTTCCTTCCCTCCCTCTAGTCAAGCGTGCCGCATTGACCTGCAACGCTTTGGCAGATGCACCCAGGAAATCCTGCCCCCCAGCTCCCTCCCACCTGGCACTCGTGGTAAAGTGACAATGTGGACACTAGCCAGGTTACCCGAACCATGGGCAGTTCAGTATGCTTAACCCCTTCAGGCGCGGTCTAAACCTTGTTCTTATGATAACCCAAGATTTCCAAGTACGAATGTTTCTGAGCCCCAGGTAGTACCCTTGTCCTCACTTCCTGTTCCTGCCTTCAAGTCCCGTCCTGTGGCTGCTGCGTTTCTTTCTCTCTCTCGACTTGCTCTCTCTCCCCTTCATCATGTTCTCCTACCTCTCCTCCCCGTTCTCCCTCCTCTGCATTTCATTAGGACTTCATGATCACCACCAGAAAAGCTTCATAAGTCCCTCACTGCTGATTGCACCGTGATTGCCCCTGTGAATTCTTTGTGGTTAAATTAGTGCCTACCCATTTGTGCTAGAACGTTTTAGACTCTTCCTCTGACATCTGCATTTGGATATCTTACAGCTACTCAGACTCTTCTAGAACTGTGTTCCTTCTATTGTCATTCTGTGAGACACTCCTCTGGCTTTCAAATCCCCCTGTGCCCCGTATGTCACTTTCAGCCCATCAGTGATGCCCTTGGCTCTTTCTCATGTGTGCCTTGATCCGGTCACTTCTGTCACCTACCTCCTGGTCCTGTGTGCCCCTGTGCCACATGTGACATTTGGTAGGATCTCCATGCATGGCTGTTCTCATGGGTGGATAAATGGAAGTGCAGGGTGGGGCAAGCTCATAGTCACGACACCACCTCCCTTGATGATTATGATTATTATTTTCATTTTTTCATGTGAACACATAACAGTCAAATGAGTTGAAACCCTTTGCCTTTCCCTGGTTCTTTTCTGTTAAAAATCCACAATTGGATGTCAAAAGCATCTAATCCTTGCTAACCTTAATGTAGAACATTATTATTAAAACTAAATATAATTTTTTTAATGTTAAGAATTAAGTGTCAGAAAAAAATATATTTCCTGCCAGAAATTGGTTTTTTTCTGCCTTAATGGCCAGAAAAACCTAAAGTTTGGTGATTTCCCTTATTGCCCAAGGGGGCATTTGGAACCCCTTAACTTCTGTTGTATTTGTCGGAATCTGCTTTCATTCTTACCGGGCTAACGCAACATGGAAAGAAGTACACGTAACTAATAATAAATAGATGAACAAGTAATGCCCATCATAAAATATTAAGATCTCTTTCATAGAAATCCAGTTTGAGACTCCTCCGCAGGGACTGGATATAATTGCAAACGCCATGCGTTTGTGTTTTTATACTATTCTGTCTTTGACTGCTTCTTTCCTTACTGCCCCAGGGGTGAGGACCACATCTCCTCCTTCCTTTGTACAGAGAGCTCATTACACATTGTTGAGGGATATTTATTCTCTTGACTTCTCCCATCTCCCTTTCCCCCTGTGCTATTTACAGTGTAGGGTCTGAGCTGGGTTCCTTTTCTCTCTCTTTTAATATCTGGTCTAAGTGTGCAATGAAGTCACTCTGTGCTCTGGGCCTTCCAGGGAGGGCTCGAGCTGGCTGTGTTGTGCCAGTGGAGAAAGTCAGCAGGTTTGAGCAGCCGCTGTCCCTCAGGGCCATCTCTGCCCTCTCACTTTTTCAGCCAAGATCATTTAGAAAAAAAGCCAGTCCAGAGGATAAAGTCTCCGGATTTCCCTTTTGTTTATAGTGACAATAGGTTTTCTTCCCCTTCCTCTGTGAAGTTTGTTTCCAGTTCTTCAGCTTGAAGTATTTACTTCTTAGTTTGTCCTTTGTACTGAATGACACTAGTTTTTAAATGTGTGGAGCTGCCTGTGAGGCACCCCAGCCCCCTCCTCCGGAGCTGAAGATGAGAAGGTGAGGGAAGGAGAGAATCAGATGGTGATTGGAAACAATTATACAACCATTCCATTTTGCTAATGCTTGAATCCAGGAGAATTTTCTCATTTAATTCTCCGAAATGAAAGGCCCCTCTGTTAGCCTTAAAATGTAAACAAGAGGCTTTTAATGCAAGCTTTTCCCAGAAATGGAATTCTAGCTGCTCATATTGATCCAAAACGCTGCTGTTGCTTTTTTTGTTCTTTTTGGTATTTGTGAGTTTGACGGCGGCGATAGAGGATTGTCCACGTGTGGCTGCAGTGCTGTCTGTAAGTGGCATTATTATTCTGAGTTGCAAATAGAGATGGAAAAGGACATTCATGAGCTCACCTGAGCCTCCCATGTTCTGTCCATGTGCAAAAGGGAAAAGGGAAAATCTAAGGCATGCATCCCGATCACTGCAATTTACACTCATCTCTTGGAACTCGGTGCTCCAAGTTTGGTTACTGGGAACGACGCAGGTGACGACTTTGGGTTGTTTCATTCGGCCTGTCTGGGCCAGGTGTTTTGTAAGCTCACCGGTGCTGAAGGAAGCTGGGCGTTCAACATCCTCTGCTCTGCACTCAGAAGCTTCTTAGGCATAGGTGGCATCAGATCCCAGTGCCTCGCCACCCAGCAGCTGCAACTGGATTTGTATTGTGTTTTATTTTGATCTTATGAAACAGGCATTCTCACCTCCATTTTTGGAGAAAGAAAAGTGAAGGGACCTCTCCAAAGTCACATGGCTTACAATGTTGAGGCAGGGCTCCCAACCTGGGTCTCCGGACCCTTAAACAAAGCTCTATCCGCTTCTCTGTGCCTCCTCCTGGGTGAAGCCGGGGGAGGAGATGAAGGGGAGGAGCATGGGCGGTTCCTCTGTCCCCCACCCGGCTCCCTGCTGCTACAACCTCATTTTCCCAAGCATTATGAGGCTTGAGCCTTCTGGGAAACGAAGGCAGCTTGAAGACATCTTTCAAAACCTTAATTCTTGTGATCAAGTCAGAAAGACTGCAGACGTGTTGCTCAGAGTAACAGGAATGAGTTTATTGAAGGATAGGAAAAGGGAAGGGGGACGCTCTCAAGAGAGAGGGTGCATCCTCTCAGAGAGGACAGGGACAATGTGCCTCTCCCGCACTACAGAGAAATTTCCAGAGAGTCCAACCCAGGTCCATCTCTTGATTTTGACTGTCAGCAAGGCAACAGCGTCAGACTTTCGAGTCCTCACTGCCATGGCAACTCTAGGTCACCTTGGCCCATGCTGACCGGTACTAATTGGATTCTTAACCATACATTCCTACAGGCTTTCTGGCTAGGAGGAAGGACCCTTATCTCCCTGAGTTTCAGGATCTGGTCTCAAAAGTCTCCCTCTGCAGGGTAACTTGGGTTCTTCTTGTGGACATTATTTTGGGCCTGCATCTCTGCTGCAGATAAGTAGTTCTGTGAGGAATGTGACATAGCCTGATCACATAGGCCAGACAGGGCTGCAAAAATTGCTTTATTGGTAAAGAAAGCACGTGGGGGTCAGCACAGTGGTCCCATTTTATAGAATTATTCTCTCAACCTCATGTTCCCACCACTCACCTCTGTCTGTCCCCTAACACAAGGATAGCACAGAGGAAGAGTAGGGAAATAACCCAGCACCAAGCAGAGCTCTGATTCCAGGAGGTGCCCCAGTGCGTACTGGGCAGTCCCCCTCTCTGATGCCAGCAAGCACTCCTTCATTCATCTCACACTTACCAGACCCTCTTGACTGCCGGATGTTATGCTAGGAGCTGTAGGAGTCACATCTCTGTTGGGATGAGATCTCTGCTCCAAGTCTCTCACCGTCCACTGAGAAAAAGGCGCTGAGCTGGCGCAGGTCACGATAGCTGTTAGCTAGCCACGCACAATGAGAAAGGAGCCTCCACCAGCTGTCCCTGAATAAAACAGCGAAGGGAGGCTGGAGCGGTGGGCTCAGTGGTTACAGTGCTTGCCTGGCATGCGCGAGTACGCAAATTCAAACCCCAGCACCAACAAAGTCTTGGAGCAACAAAAGCCACATGAAAAACCAAGTAAAATTGGTTCTCTCTTTCACTGTCCCTCTCTTTAAAAACAAAACAAAACAACAACATCGAAGGATGTGAGTGACCAGGCAAAGGACGACTGGCCTGAGTTGGCTGATGCTCATTAATGCTGAATTCTAGAGCCGGGATTATTTAATTCCTCTGGGACTTCAACCCTTCCAAAACAGCAGTGAACGGCTAAGCATAGAGCAACGCCCTCCTCCGGAGTGGAGGAGCCTGTGTTTAAGGCCAGCTGAACGGAGCTGGCAAGCAGAAGGGTGACTGGCTGCCTCTGGCTTGCAGGATGCGGCAGCCGGGGCTGACTCCTTGCAATGAGGGGCCGAGTGCGTTGCAGGCTTGTCTCCGTTGCTGTCACACTAGCGAGGTGACTCCGGGCAAGCTGTTTGCAGCCCCTGAGCTGTTTGCTCATCTGTAAAATGGGGCAACACAGTCTACGTAGTAGCTTTTGGTGAGCATTAGATGGATTCCAGTGCATGCCTGGACCGCAGCAGGAGGGAGCACACATTGCTGCGTCCCTCGTCCCTCGTAATCGCATTCTGCTCTCACTCACATTCCTAAAAGCTTCTCTCATTGAAATATATCTCATAATGTCTCTCACGGCTGAGAAAGCCCCCTGAGTGTATGACTACAGACAGGCTCACATCTATAGGTGTCCCTTGTTAAGGAAAGACAGAGATCTGTGGGTGCAGGGACTGGGGGACCCTCCAGAGTGGACACATGGCATGGATGCAGGCCTTAGGGACACCCTGTAGTCTGGTGCCAGGGAGAGGCTGTGCATCAGGGATGATCAGCCCTACAGGGGTCTAACAGATGTCCCAAGTGCTTAGAAATTGATGTGAACTGCACAAGTCACTGAATTGGAAAAAATGGGGACAAGGGACATGAGGCATGCTCCTGGCAATCAGGAGGTTGCCTGATACCATTCTTCCTCTGTGTGCTCTTACAATGGAGCACATGCCTTCCCAGGAGTCCCCCTCTAAGGAGATGGTCCAGCGCAGAGGGGACTGGCTCAGCCTTGGGCTTTCAGGTCTGGCTGAGGAGGGGTGAGACACAGTCTTCCAACAGGCCCAGCTGCCTTCCTCTGGCGCAGTGTCATCATTCTGAGCACTGTGGTTTAATGAGTGAGCTGGCTGTGAGGAGGCTGGAGAGCAGTTAACAAAAAAAGTATGATGGAGCAACCATAGTGGGAGGAACCTGTTAGAACCTGTCCTAAGGGCTTTTTGTGGAGGGTGTGACAACCACACCTTCAGGGAATCCTTGATGGGAGTCTCCATTACTTGCCAGTGGAAGCAATGAGATGGTCCCCATCTGATAAACCCTGAAAGGAATCTATTGCTCTCTTAAGTATTCAAAAATGTGTATGCATACATGGGTACACTGAAAGCACGTTGATTCTGCTTCTAAAATATAATCCCATGTTTCCACTTCCGTCTGTCTCTATTTTTTTTCAAATTTATTAGAAGTATATAGCGATACAGGATACAGATGAGGGGGAAACATTATCAAAACAGTAGCAATCAATGTGTATAAACTTTGTTATCCAGGGGTGATGCCAA